>WSYH01000397.1:50847-151830 GCA_036426205.1 Ascaphus truei
TAGTCCCTAATTAGTTCCTTAAAACTACTGATAGTCATAAATCATCCTATAAGTATCTCATAGGGAGATAATTTATACCTAAGAATAAATTCCTGTATCAATTTCCTTACCACTGTCTTAGCGTCCGCATATAGACAGGAGTAGTATTTAACCAAACCTATCTAATACGATCTATCTGTAGATTACTTCAAATACCACACTGTTCCCATAAATCCTATACTGCCTTCACAAATACTGGGGCTCACTAATCAATTATCTTTCCCTCCTTTTCACATATAACGCATGTGCTACTGTATGTGAACAGTATTTAACATTAAAATGAAGCAGGAGATCTAAGTTAAAATAAACTCATTTTTGGAACAAAACGTATTTACACACAAACAGAACACAGAACACAGACACAAAACAAACAGAATTTCACACAATAGACCTGACTCCTTTGGGTATAAAATTTGCATTAAAAAAAACAAAACCTTTACCGATTATAAATATAATCTGCTTTAGTCTTTTGACAGAAACCTTTAAAACACAAAATAATGTCTGGCTTGCTGAGAGAACAACCTGTGGAATAAGAAATTGACAGATTTAAATTTGGAGAGAAAAATGGTTAAAAATGTATAAAATATTAAATATATAATCTACTTTGCAGAAAAGTTATTCCATTGAAAACTTTACATTAGTCCAATTTAAAACTGTATTTGTCCAACTCCAGGCATATAGCAAGCTGAGATAACTTTCTGGGCATCTGAACAAAACAGATAACAATGATTAATAACTGGAGTTTAACATACACTGCAATACACTTTGGGACAGCTTAAAATATGAAGCTCGTTACACGACCTGATACAGGATAACATTTTACTGGTATTCAAAAATAAAACCTGGAATTTTTTTTTTTTTTTTTTTTTTTGTTAAACAGGAAATTATAGGCTTAAAATTTGGGTTGCATGTCTTAATTTTAGATTGAAAAAATTATATATATTTTTTTTGCTTTTATCGCTCCTAGGAGCTCTGCCTAACTTTCTAACATTTACTAATAACATTTAACAAAACAAAACCATCTCCTTGCCTACAACTTCTCCTACCATTCTTGGATCAGACTTTCCTACGCCTAATTTTATTACCCTAACAATATGCTTTTACCTTTTTTTTTTTTTTAGAACTTTGCAGTTTAACCTACATTTTTGCTGAGGGAAAAAAAACTAAATGCCATTTAATTCTTATTCCTACAAAAACCTAATTTAATAAGAATATACTTTTCTATTCTTTTTCTTGTAATTAATCTGAAAACTTTTATAATGTACATTAATTACTTTAAAACTAATTGAAAACATTGTTAGAATTCTATTGTAGCAAACATATTATGTTAACTTGCTTAGCTGTGAACTGCTCACATTCCTGTGTAACATTCAATGAAAAAAAGGTGTGGGTTTCTGCAACTGTGGACTGCATACAATTACAGTACAAGGAGCTGACTTTTAGATTTTAAATTCAGTCCCTCATTTCCCTTCCTTAATCTCTACCCTTTTTTGGTTCTATCATTCTTTACTTTTGTTAACAGATTTATTTCTTAAACACTTTCTGAGTCTTTTCCTTAGCTTCTCTGCTCATTTGCATTCTCTACCACAGTAGAAATTTCTGACAATCTTTTATGCTCCCAACCAATACACACAGTCTCTACTTGCTTCCCAATTTCTGCATGTAAACCTTTCACATATACTGCCACTATAAGTGGTCTTGCGTTCGTCTCTACTTCCTCAATACCTCCATATGCCTTGATCATTTACAATAATCTATCGGCAACTTCACTTGCTGTCTCACCTTTATTCAGTCAATTTGTCAATCTAAATGCCCCAATAATGACATTTTAAAAACTTTTTTTTTTTTAACCTAACATTGTTATTGTTAGTCTTATACTTTATCTTGCCCATATTACTTCTGGACATGTTACTTGTTTGTCTTCACTATTATCTTATAAAGAAAACTTATCTTAACAACGGGCAATAATTCTAACAGAATAAAACACTTTATCTAAATGTCCGTGATATAGGGAACCAACAGTCAGGCAAAAATACAGTTCCTCTTATCCCCTTGACCATTCTTACCATTCCCATTACCCATTATCGCAACACACTTTTTATATATATATATATATATATATATATATATATATAACTTTAAATACTTATAAGCCAGCAAAACAATACAAGCCAATACTTATGGACTTTAAAATTTTAAACAAAAATCAGCTTCCACAGTCACATTGAACTCATATATATCAAAAATAATATTGTTCACATCCGGGACTCTAACCCACGATGTATTCTACGAGACTTTAACTCGTAGTTATTCTACCCTTGCCTTAGTCCACCAGACTATATAAATAGGGTATCTTTTGATAGGGAGACACCCGGGCGTGATACGGATAACAATAAATATCTCGTACTTACCCGGATAGTGCCCTATCCCACTTCAGACACCAGATGAAAATATGGTCTGCTTTCCGCCTACGGTAGCAGGTCTACCCTGTGAGACTAGAATGTCATCCCGGGATGTGTTAGTGGTCTCCTTTAGGGTTCAATGTGTGGACAGGAACTGGACAGGCGCCTGGAGACAAGTGAATGAATTCGGCACACATGTAGTCGTTCGCATATCACTGGTCGATTTAATAGGCAGTAATACATCAGTTTTATAGTTTTTCTGGGTGTTGTCACAAGTTACAATTTCATTCAGGTTGCCGAGGTGCCTTGTACACGATAACAGGAAGCCAGTTGTCCTTAACAATGCCATATTCCTTTCGTTACCCCCCAGCCAGCTGTTATTGCTATAAGTTATCCTTAACATGCCAATCCCTTTCAGCTACCCCCACAGCGACGCTGGTGCTATAGTTACCTAACAAAGCTATTTTTGTCAGCTAACCCAGTTGCCGTGGCTATCGTACATTGGTGACAAAGACAGTTTGAAATATATCAGGATTCGGTCAAAACATGGGGAAATGGGCTGCTTCAGCAAGGAGCGAACTGATTAGAAGTGGACTGTTTGCTTCTGTGTTTAAAAACAGAGTCCTATACTTTCCCTACAGTCTATACACTAGTGTACGGTGAGCTGACAGCAAAACTGGCGACAGTATATTCTTTAACATATAAACTTAGGACCCCTACCAAAATATACCTTAACAAAAAGTGAATCAGAAAAATTAAGGAGTGCAAAATGATTGGACTCCTGAAAGAATTCACTTAATTGCACACCACTAGAATTAAAATATACCTTTTAATGAATTAATTAAAATTTATATTACCAAAGGAGTGTATAACATAAATAAAAAGGAATTAAATCAACAGTACTTACTGTAGCACCTGAGTCACCTAATTATTGTGATGGAGAAACCCTATCTACCAATTAATAATGGTAGGGTATGGAGGACTATTAGTCAGTGAATAAACCCCTCCGGATCAGCTAGCAGAGCAGATAGTGAGGATGTAAACATCAGTGAGGAGAAGAATGTTACAATTAATTACATAAATAAGAGCTCCACCTAGTGTAATATTGTGCTATTTAAACACCCCAATAATATATCAGTTCAATACAGAGTAAAGGGTGTAGGCACCATAGGTGTAGACTCAATGACTGACACTCGTGGTGCAGCTAATGAAGCGGTGAAATAAATTCACAACACAGAAGCTACAGGGCACATCTATAGCCAGGTAGAGAGATGGTAGAAAACCTCACTGACTAGCGACACTAGGCTATGATAGAGTAGTGTCATTTAAACTGTGCAAGATGAAACAGGTGACTACTAACACTGCATTAAAACAGCTCCAAGTAGGAGACTGACAACATTGCACGCCCAACGCGCGTTTCCCTCCAGCTATGGAGCTTCGTCCCTGACAGAGGTTTTCTACCATCTCTCTACCTGGCAATAGATGTGCCCTGTAGCTTCTGTGTTGTGAATTTATTTCACTGCTTCATTAGCTGCACCATGAGTGTCAGTCATTGAGTCTACACCTATGGTGCCTACACCCTTTACTCTGTATTGAACTGATATATTATTGGGGTGTTTAAATAGCACATTATTACACTAGGTTGAGCTCTTATTTATGTAATTAATTGTAACATTCCTCTCCTCACTGATGTTTACATCCTCACTATCTGCTCTGCTAGCTGATCCAAAGGGGTTTATTCCCTGACTAATAGTACTCTAAGTCCCTCATACCCTACCATTTTTAATTGGTAGATAGGGTTTCTCCATCACAATAATTAGGTGACTTAGGTGCTAAGTACTGTTGATTTAATTCCTTTTTAATTATGTTATATACTCCTTTGGTAATATGAGTTTTAATTCATTCATTAAAAGGTATATTTTAATTCTAGTGGTGTGCAATTAAGTTAATTCTTTCAGGGGTCCAATCATTGTGCACTCCTTTATTTTCCTGATCTGTGAAATGTAGTCTGAGCTTCAACTGCACAGTAATTTGAACTTCAACAGGTAAAAATACTGCAGATGTTTATGTGATAATTAAGCTTACCAGCTTTAAATATACAGAACAGAACATTCTGTTTGAAAATACATTGTGTGATTTTTTTTATAGTTAGCAGAGAACAATTACAAGGGCTGCTGTAGGGAAAAAAAGGACAAAGTGAGTGACCAGCACTTCAACTTCAACGCAAGATCTACCGCGTTTCAGCTATCTTCAGATCAGACACTTCCTTTCAGCAATCTCCTATAAAACAAGTTTTCAAAACTTGACAAAATTCAAAACATTGCAAAAAAAAACACCTATCAGAGAGGTCTGATATCGGGAATATATGCAGGAATAGAAGTGCCAGGAAATACCCCAGACCACAGATACATGCTAAAATTGGCAGAAGATCTCAATGTTGAGATAGATAGGGACGACTGGGAGGATATCTGGAAATCAGCAGCCCCACCGACGCACGCGCATGACACACTGCACTGACCGTAACAATAAGCTACGGGCACAGCCAATACGGTTTTATGCACGCACGTCAGTTGGGGGTAGGGCTTGCATCGGTAAACTTTTTAAGGACGCCTTGGGACATTACCATGGTCCCACGTCCTATGTGGGCGACACTTTGTTTTTATATGTTGAATGCTAAACAATGAGGTGTGTGTCTGTGTTACAGTTAGTGTAACATGTTGAAATGATACTTTAAAAGCGATAATAATCTAGGATTTAGGACTCCGTCACCAATGTGTACTAATGGTTCGTCATGTAGTATATTGTTATAGGAAATAATGTCGTTGTGCACACTACATATAAGCCTGTCTGCAATGTTAAGCTGTATCCACTCATTTGGCTAACAAATGGTGTATATTATTAATGTAGACATATATAATTTGAGTAAAGGCATAACGAAATTTGTATTTACCATTCTTGTAGAAGACAAAACTGATTTGGCTGCAACTGCTCGCTCCAGGAAAGCAGAACAGTATCATCCATGGTTTAGGCAACCGTTGAATCCTGAATCACACACATCTCCATGAGGGCGCCATATGGATCTGCAGTGGCTTCTTCAAACAAGACGTCCGGAGGTACGTACAGTTGTTGTTTTTTTTCCCATCCACATTGGTATTGCCCATTTAAGTTTGGATACATATTATTGTAGTTATGTCCATCTTGCATCTGGTCTTGATGAATGGAGGGTGCAGGTAGATCAGCAGACGCGACAGTCGGTGCGGCTTCAGTGTCACTGGTATTAGGCAAAAATATGCTATTTAACAGAAGATATGTTCCATGTTCCATGGTAAGTTTAAATGATGGCGCAACATGCCAGCATCCATATCGTTGATCTAGCCGATCATGGACACGCTCAAAACATTCATTTGCGGATAAAGTGAATCGTACAGAAGTTTTAAAATTTCTTTGTTTGTCAGGTTCTTGGTAGTATGGATATTTCTTTTGGATCAAGTCATAGATTTTGGCCACGTTTGCACTTTTCTCTGGCGTTGATTTGATTGCTTCATAAATCATAAATTTGTATGATTTACGTGGATGGCTGTGCAATGTGAAAGCTTCTGCCATTTCATCTCTCTTCAAGTGTACGTTGTGTGAAGTTGAACGCATACGGATGTCTGCTGAATGTGTGAATAGTTACATGTTATCTTCGCGGTTTCTTCCAAGGTTATAATACAACGTAGCAGTTATACGCCTAGGTTTTCTCCCAAAAGAAATTTGTTACAATAATTGGCTGAAATTCTTTGGGTAAGATACTCTTTTCACAGGAATCAAAACTTTACTTTCAGCTTAGGCAATCACCATGTGAAAAACAAGTAGACTCTTTGAATTAGAATAACAATGTGTGTGAAATCATCTACACACACACACACACACACACACACACACTGTGTGTGTATACATATATCCATAGAGATACAGAGATAATAAAGAAACTTATTGACCGGCAAACACCGTATACCGTGTGCATGTGTCACTTGACATAGGTGGGGTTTATATATCAGTTTTTTATATTCAGTCTTATTATATTCAGGTGCTCTATTTTTTTTCATTTAGGCACTGAAAGTGTTACGGGAGAGTCTAGCATGCAGTAATAGTTAAGTTGTATTTGTATACTATTGTTCTGTGTCATTTTACCATATATATATATATAGGGGTGGTGATATATTGTAACTATATCTTAGTATAGGAGTAGTAGTATATATCTATACTAACTCGTATCGTCTAATATAGGCGTTATCTAATTATCTACTCTCAACTATAATATATATATCTATCTATATCTGTTTATTTCATTTTTGCCCATGGTCATCTGTCTTTCACATTATTTTTATTTCTATCCATTTACAATTGTTTTTTTTTCATTTATCTTCATATCGTATAGTTCATAAACCCTTTATATTTTCTTGTCTATGTTATCTGGTTTGTAATATATGTATTGGTATAGATATTTTGACATAATATGTTTCAAATCAATTTTTTTTTTTTTTTTCTTCACTTGATCATGTAGTCGTTTTTGGTTTGAATTTGTTTTTTAGTTTTAGTTATGCGGTTGTTATATGCTTTCCCTAGTTTTATTTTTGTCATTTCCAACTTCTCATTGTATTTACGTCGTATCATTCTAATACTTTCCAATAATCATTACGATCATTGTTTGTTTCACAGCCATTGGGTAATCACCACGTATTTTAACCAATAAGACAGGCTGAACCTGGTTTGCCCGCCCTCGGCAACCTGGAGGACTTCAATCACAGCCTATGACCCACTTATGTAGCGTCCCTTTGAAAAGTCCTTGTATGTTGCGAACGCGTCAGGGAGCGTCACCAACCTTTTTCATCAAAGCATGCACCCGACAGGGCTGATCGAGCGCGGATTAGTAATTTCGTTCAGCTCCCATAGGAGAGACTCTCTGGAGACTCCAGCAACTGGCTTTGCGTTTCAGGAGCCTGTGGATCTCTGCACCCGTCACATTTCTGTTTCTGCAGCATTAGTGCAAGTCTGACTTGGATTCGGGACGCAGATTGACCTTGGCGGTGGATATTTAATCACAAATTGCTTTTATATTACTTGCCTTGTGAGTAATTTTCCTTCCCCGCCTCCTTTGTACCCGAATTAAATGTACCTTTTACGCTTGGGGTGTGGCGCTCTCTCTCTTCTTTTTCTCCTGTAGTATCCATTGGATTGGTTCATCCTGTTTTGAGAGCTGCCAAAGACCCCCCACACAGCAACCAATTGTTCCATTATTGAAGGACTTTTTCTGAAAAGGACTGGTTCTATAACTTCTTTTTCGCCTTTTCACATTGTTATATATTAGTGATCTTTGTTATTTAACAATATTCAACTATACACAAAATGGGGCACATAAGGTCAAACACATAATGGAATTAAATAAAAGACTATCGACAATCTTTTCATTAAGGCCTCTAGGTTCAAAGTCCCAATTTTGTATATGTCTAGGACATTTGATTGTGTCGTTTGACATGACCAACTGTTCCCCGCTTGTTCTTCACCCTGACTCACCGCCACCCTGATAAGTCATTGTGCTTCCTGCTTTGTCATTGCTTCCCGCTAAATTTAATGATAATGTTAATCCCTACCTTAAAAACCCTACCCAAAGCCCTAAACAATAAAACCCCGTACCCTAAACCTCCTACCCGTTTAAACCACTACCCCTAACCACTCACAACCCCTTCATTAACCCCTAGCCTCGTATAAACTTACTTAGAAGTTTATGATGACAGAGATTCTATCGGAGATTGGCTGTAGTGCATTGTCCCTCTGGCGATCGAATGCCGGCTGTCATTTGGTAACGACGAAACAGATGTGGAACAAGTCAGAATTCTGAGGTTGTATACTGTATCAATTCAAGTTTCTGCTATTTTTAATAAACCCTTATCAAGGTCACCCCCTCTATCCAATGTAGATATTTTCAATTCCACATACATGTTCCAACAATTTACAATTCCGCCTGACATTCCAAGAGCTTTCTTGATATTGGTTTATCATGTGGCAACAATAGGTTTTACGTCCCTTAAATGTTCATGCTCGAATCCCCAGCTCCCCTACAGGTGTTTTCCCATGTATCGTTTATCACTATGAGTCTAATCATTGATAACTCCATTTGTCCTCAAGTAATAAAACAGAGTACTCACAAGCCGATTGCCTCTGTGTTACAAAATTATGTTTTGCTTCCCAAGCCTTTACAAGCTTTGCAATGTCCACATTTAATTGACCCATATTGTCAGTTAAAAAAAAAAGACTGTGATGGTTTATCTTTAAAAATTGCTGGTGGACTAAGGATCTTTAATGAGTAATCGTCTTCATGTTATAGATGTTCCCTTCGGAAAACTATTGCAGAGATCTCATCGCTGTTAATACCGAATTCGTTATCTAAATTCATTTTAGGCAGAACTGCAACCGACACACTTTATTCGAGCAAATACCCAGTATTAACCTGGCAGATACCTGGAATGCTCCGCTCCTCACCTCTGAAAGCCCCGTTGGTTGTTGCCCTTCCAGCCTGGGTGTCATCCGGCTGGCTGACGGGCGTCCTGATCTGTTAAATGTAATGATTAGCGATTTAATAGGCTGAATGCTTCGCGTGTCTACCAGAAATGCATAAATTCATGACTTGTAATCAAGTAATATTTATATATACTTGTGCAGTATTTGCACCAGCCGGGAATAAAATGCTTCAAATCCCTGCTTGGAAAATACCTCAATGCACTCGGGCAAAAACCGTCACCAACCTCAATACATACCCGGGTATCCCCGAATTCGTGGACTAGCCCGAGCTCGAATAAAGTTGTCGCCATTGTAAGTACTGCTGCTGAATGTGGTGCCGGACCAAGTGCCCCCTCACATCTTCTTCCCTGAAGAGATTAACACCAGGGGTTTCCTGCTTCTGACTGGCAATCTGCTGTGTTAATCCTGCCGTGGCACCAGTCTTGATGAGCTGTGGCATCGAGAAGAGTGCAGAGAGAAAGCAGTCTTTCTGTCTGCTCCACACAGCTCTTACAGCTGACTGTGGTGTAATTTATTATTATTTTAAGAACTAGGATTGAAGCAGGGGTTCCTGAAGCGAACCACATACTTTCAGTCCGGGGACCCCTGCTTCTTGATGTACAAGTCTCTGTCTCAGTTGTTTGTATTTCCTGAAAGTTTTAAATCTCCTGCGTCACGGCTCATTCCTGAAAGATCCCTTCTGTGTTTAATCCTTGCTGCGAAATTCACCCTCTGTGCCGGCTGTGAGTGCCGCTTGGCCATGATTCATGGTGGCACTCAGACAGTGGCACCAGCACAAGTGATGCCAGGGGGAACTTATATTGTGCCAACATCTATATATGCCACTAGTTTTCAATCATTTTTTTAATGCTCTGTTTTGATTTAACAGTCAAGCTACCTATCAAACGTTCATCCTTTCCACCGTTATCAAGTTTTCTCATAGTTTTTGATCCGCTAAAATATATCTCTATTTGTAGCGTCCCACTGTAAGCCCTTTCTCTATATCTGCTGCCATGCTATAACCCCTTTCTTTATATCAGGATTTAACTTGCAAAGTCAGTTCCACAATTTTTTTTATCTAGGGGGGGGGGGGGGGGGGGGGTGTTGTTTTGAGCTGTTTTTTTTGTTTTCTTTCTTTGTATACTTCCCGCCCCCCACAAGCATCCCTTTAGCAATGTCGACTGATTCTGGCTATTGCCATCAGAAGTCTATTATTGTTGGTGTCTATCTCAGGCCTCTAGCTCCAGGTTAACCACTTCTTGCAAGACTAATAGCTGTCACAACATTTTTAATCTGGTCTTGTAACTGTTCATATGCCTATAACAGAAATTATCTTTTTTTATATGTTCATGAAATTTTTTAAATATAAGGTTTAACCCTATTCATTTAAATGTAACCATTTTGCATCATAACTGTGGCCCAGGACATGAAATTGTAACAAGAGGTCATTCTCAATGTATACTTCCTGGTAAACATTTTCTAAATAAATCATCACTTTCAATATGTAGATATAAAAAATAACTTACATAATGCTATAAAATAATAACTTTTGTAATCTGTGTATCTGGTTCATCACAAGTGAGCAGAACATCATTGATATACCTACAACTAACTCACATTGAAATGTGATCTGATCAATCGAGTCCATTAATAAATGATGAACACAGCATTGCTTCCCCCAAATAAAGATTTTCATATTGTTGTACCTTGTAAACAAGTAGAAAAATAGAGCACTAGCCTCCTAGTCTGTGCTCAAAAAGTGTGCAATAGAAAATCTTCTTGTCCCATATTGTAAACGTTCAATGTCAAATATAATGGTTGTGTAACAGTATTTTTCACAATGATACAGCTTGTTTGAATATTTATTTGCTTTATTACTAACTTCAAATTATGCTCCAAGTAAAGAGAGAGACTGTACCATTTGAAACCAATGAGGGTTGGGATGACCGCAATGTCCACAATAAAGGAACACCTGAGCCCATTCGGTTAATCTTATTAACATGTCCAGTCCCCTGGTGTAAGACATATAGCTTTAATGATACAGCTGGCAATGAATTTGAATTTTTGATATATATAAGTTCTTCACACTATGTGGAAGTAGTGTCCGTAATCATCAGCGTTAACTGCTCCGTAGAATCAGTGCAGTGTGTCCTCGTTAAGGATTGCACGCATGCACAGCTTGTTTTACCAGAACGGTGGGTTGGATTGTTAACAATGATTTTTTTTAAATCCTGAGTACCGATCGCAGCCACCGTAATTTTTCTCTCTAAGTAAACAAACTGTTTCAGTTTTACATCTTCCTTCATAGATACGGGACCAGGGGACCTTACCCTGTTCATAAAACTTGCCTCTAATCCAGCAGTGTGGTTGGGTTTAATTGCCAGCACCTGGCTGATTAGAGGTGTTAGACAAAGCCTTCCTCTGAGACAGGAAGTGAGACCTCCTGCACACCTGTGAGCTGAACTCAAGGAAACAGACGTCCTTGAGCCTGCCATAGAGACTGCCCATTGCCAGCAAAGACACAGGGAAAGTACTCTCTAACCCTGGAGAACAACGAAGCATCCCCTGCAAGAGAAAGTACTTTCCTTGTCCTAAGATTTTTTGTAATCTTCTGCATATTCAAGATAACGTTTGGGCTGGAGACATGCTAATCTAAAGGAGTTTGTGACTGCAAATCGGTTTACTAAAATACTCCCAAGTTTTTGGAGCAGAAGCTTTTGTTTGACAACCCCTATTTGCATACTTTGGATGATTTTTCTTGTGTTAAATAACCAGGCGGTCATAAAAGCCTCTGCACATGTCCGCTTACATATGGTGTCAGAAAGTTAGACTGATCTTGTCCCTTGAAGTTAAAAGGGGTACCTTGAGATTGCCTGTGGAAATTTTTTGGTGCTTTTTTGCCTACAACACCTGATCACATAAACAACGAATCACATGGATCAGAGACCATAATAAAGGGGTATACACACCATCCAGAAATCTACACTGCCACTGAATAAACCACAAAACCACAGATGGACTCTTTCCCCCCGATTCCAAAGGAGAGCGAGAGACTGTGCTGAAGCAGGTAAACCTTACTTCCTATCACAATAAAAGTGTAATTATGGTCGTTCAAAATATGGGTTTTTTTTTTTTTTTTTGTTTTTTTTTTTTTTGCCTTTCAGTTCAGCCATAGTCAGGGTTCAAGAAGTAAGTTAGTCCCTTAAAAGGGATAGGCGTTTTGTTGTTTTCAATGTTTTCGCTGAAGCGTGGAATACAGATGTGAGACCCACAGCGGTTACTTGATTCCTGCAAGTAAATGCTAGCCACCGAACCGCATAGGACTAACCAGCTGTTGATGGAGTTATGCAGAACAGTGTGAAAATTGAATGCAAGATGGGTGCTGAAGCAGGGGAATTTTCAGCCAAAAGTGCTGTGTGTGAAATTGCCCCCACCGGTAAAAAGGGTTGCCTGAATGTGTAATGGGTGAACAAAAGCCATTTGGCTGAGTGTTAAGACGCCGCCCTGGAGGTTAAGTCGCCCCTGCCCGGAGTGAAAGAAAGTGAACAAAAAAAAAGAATTTTTTTTCTGCAAGTAAAGTCGTATTATCTTGGGAGTACAACATGCCCCCACAGTAGGAAGAAGAGTGAATGCATATTACCCAAAGAGGAACTGAAATGCTGACTCAATCAGAAACTAACTGCCTTTGCTGGGAAGCCAAAATGGGCATCTAGCAAGCATTGTGTTTAAAAGAAATAAACTGGGAATTTGAAATGGCCACCCAAGCTGAAGTCAAATACAGACTCTGCAAAATTAGGGAAAAAAAATTTGTTCCGGGGGTAAAGAACCCCCTCACCACATGGAGCATGTCCCCTTCAGGCCTATTCATACGATGAAGTGGAATGCATTCAAGTATGCTAATTTTGTGAAACTTACCAAGGAAGAAAGTCTAACAGAGAGGCCTTGAGAGCTACGACCTCTACAAGCAATATGCCCACCTGTAGGACTATACCACCATTTGGGGTCCTAGCAAATACAGTGGCAACATCTGTCACTAGCGGCTCTCTGAGGTCAGGAAAAAAAATACACTGATCGCCCCAAAATGGAGACAAGATGCAGCGTTCCTGTAATTACCTACCACCCCACGGAAGGTGGCCCTTCCAGTCCGATGAGGAGAAGACAATCTCTTATGGGGACCCAAACCGAGTCACAACCCACAAAACACCCCAAGACTGGTGGGGGTTCCTGAACCGGTACGAACCGCAAAGAACACTCACTATTCTACTAATATATCGTCAGGTGAAATGAGCGGGGGAGAAGCGATCACCGAATATTTCCGTCAGCTATTACATTTGCAAGAAAAGCATGGTGGGGTCCAGTGACCTGCCAAATTTTTCAAAATGAAGATGGACTCCATTATCCCTGAGGGATGGTTTCATCCAAACAACAAGGTGAAAAAGAAAAAGAAAGCGGTTTCTTCACTTACCGTGGAGAACAGACACATCGCAGATCTTGCTGATGAAAGGGGTCCCGAATGCCCTGCCGCCTGAGAAATGGAGAAGTCCCCGTCCCGCGGCACATGAACCATATCCAGAGGCCCAGCAGAAAGTCGGTACCCCAAGAAGTGTCTGTCCCGTTATAAATAGTGAGAAACCCTCAACCACATCATCCAGTGAAGCCGGATCCGAAGCCGGTGAGTGGTGACTCTCTTGACCGCCCTGGGGATGCTCTTAAAGGTTGCCCGCGTGACTGGTGATCTGCTCCGGGAACATTGAACTGAGAGAAAGATGATAACGCAAGAGCTACTGAAAAAATAACGTGATGCTATAGAAGGATGTGCCTCACAATGTACTCTTTGCCAGGACAGAGGGTCGTCTAAAGCCCTGAGCTAGATACTGCAAAACGCCATGGATGAAAAGCAGAGCCAATCTGATAAATGCTGGTCTAGCTGAAATGGACGTATCGGAGGCACTGAAGGAGATTACAGTCTTTCTGCAATAGGTACAACTCCTTCGCGGAGAGCCTTAATGCCTCACCACAGAGGTCAACAGTGTCCCCGACCAGAGGTGGACGTATCTTCATAAGAGTTCATACTGGACATTTCAAGAAACGATCCTCCAATCTTAACTTAGATCTCAAAGTTTTCTCAGAAGGAGCTACAGAACCTCAACCTGGAGATGAAGTCTCACTCCAAGAGACAGCCCGCAATCCAAACAGATGTGCGAAAATGGAAGGTGGACTGCAAGGAGGCCCTGAATAGTAACAGAGACTGAAAGAGATTTAAGATTTAAAAACGACAATTTGGAGTTGAACATCATCCGTCAATGGAAAGAATGAAAAGCTTCACGAGCTTGAAAAAATAAAGAACCGTTTGAAAAAAATGGAAAAAATTTAAGCATAGCACCCGACGCAGAACCACTGCAATGTCTGCGTACACACCTCCAAATGTTAGAGGATAAGCAGCGAACTCTGCAGGAAGAAAACTGCAGCTGCTAAGAAATACAAGAGCTTGCAGACGTCTGATAACCAGTTGCAATCCTCGCAAAGCAGCATGATAAACTGACTCTGCCCTGACCCTACACCAAACATCGCTAGAGGCTAACCTTCGAGCCAGGTGACTCGGTCACAGAGAGGGAGCGCAAAGGGTCCAGAAAATGAGATGATTCTCCTGCGGCCCAAGCGCAAGAGTGTTTCAACAGTGCTCCACAAAATAATTATTGATAGGTGGAAGCCAAGCTCCGAGCACCACAGGGAAGAATAAAGACCCTGAAAGAATGTCAGGGAAACACTCAAGAAACAGAGTGAAATTTGCAGAGCCCCTTAACTAACAGAGGCCTCCAATACGGGCAAGATATTGGCGCTGGTCCAAGCATCGTATCCCCCAGTATTATGCCCATTGATGTGACCAAGGGTATAGTGAGAGCTGGGGACATCACTCACGCTTCAAAAAAGATTACAAGTTTGAGCCACCCGTTGAGAAACACTAGGCCAAACCGCAACCACCCAACAGACAACAAACATAGGTAGGCATGCAGAATCAAGCCTAGGTAATCCTTATCTGAGGAAGCTGAAAAGATAGACATTCTCTTGAAATGATCTGGAATTGTCAACTAATTCTAAAGAGCTTGAACTGACTGCGACTACATTGAAATGGAAAATGCAGGAAGACAGCTTCAAGAACTGGAGAGGGCTTCAAGTGGCTGTTTTGTGTGTCGCTCTTAGTGATCCAGTAAGTGGACATTTGGTGCTAAAGTGAGCACATGGGATGATGGCGAGAGAGCGTTTGCATAGGCCGCTCTGCGACTGTCGCCTACAGTCCTGCCTTACAAAAAGAAGAGTGCCTGACCAGGGGAAACCAAGACACGTGGTCGTAGAAAGACTTGTACTTGGAAAAAGTTCTCCTTAATCGACTGGAGGACTGCGATCTCAAGCCCCTTCTGGAGTAGACAACTACTAACTTGAGTAAGGGCTCAATCCCGAGCATGATTGAGGGTTCTCCTCCATCCACTCTCATTCAAATCAAGATATATCTCAATGAGAGTGGAAGGATGGGCTTTGCCATGGCAAGCCCCGAGCTTCCCCAACCATGGGAGGTATGGACAGGGGACTTACTCGTTTCAGAAAACTTGCCTCTAATACAGCAGTGTGCTGGTTAATTGATCAGCACCGGCTGACTATAGGTGTTAGAAAGAGCCTGCCTCTGAGACAGGGAAGTGAGACAATTTAGTCACACCTGTTAGCTGAACAAGTAGACAGATGTCTTGCAGCCTTCCATAAGAGCTGCACGCTGCAAGCAAACACAGGGGAGAAATATTCTAGACCTGAGAACAAAGAAGCATCCCCTAACAAGAGACGACAAAGACTTCGTTTTCTAAGACTTTTTGTATATCTGCACATTCAAGATATATGTTTGGGGCCTGGAGACATGGCTAGTCTAATGGAGTTGTGGACTGCAATAGGTTTTCACTAGAAATACTCCCAGTGGAAACCGAAACTTTGTTTGACCCCTGATTTGCATACGTGTGGGATGATTTTCTTGTGTAAAGAAACAGGCGCAATAAAAGCCTTATAGATTCACCTAAAAAAGTCTCTATGCCATCCTCTGCACATGTCCTCTTACAGACAACCGAAACACGCGGGCACTGTACTTGTAAACTATAAATAAATGTGTAAAAAATGGGAAATATTGATTGTCAAAACATAAGCGTCATTCTATAAAAAAAAATGTATGTGTCACCAGCAGTCTATCCAATATATACATACATTTTAAAGTGAAATTTCCATATGCCCGACCTATAAGTCTTCTTGAAGGCAATTTGACATTTTTATGTACTTTTTACAAATTCGCTGTTCTAGGATTCTAATGTTCATGAATTTAATTCATCTTTGCTAAGCAGCACAATTGAGATAGCCCTACTCAAAATCTTATTGGAGCAGCTCATTTTTTAAAGCGTTGTGCATGTTTTGTTATAGTAATTTTATAACAATTCTTGTCATTAAGTCCATGAAATTTGCTTCATGTCATTGTTTGGTCCCGATCAGAACGCTCTTCAGATTGTTTGATCTCAATATCAGACCTGGTTTCTTAAATGTTTCGAAATCAGCAAATCCTTCCTTGAAAGACTACAATATAGAGATCTGTATTTTTTTTTCCTAATCTGCCACACGAACTTAGTGAACACATCAACATTGAGCAAATAAGTGGTGTGGGAGAAGTAACATTTGACTTCTATTTTAGTCTGAAATGCTTAGATCTCCTCAGAGTTATCCTTTTATCCTCCTCACTGTTCAACATACAATCCCTCTTACGATCTTTAGATATCCCCTATGCACTGGTCTGTGATTAGAGATGTCCTAATTTTTTACAGTCAAATCAATCTATTTTTTAGTCAGAATAATGAGTAAAATTATTTCTCTTAAGACCCAGGGGTAATTTTTAAAGTATTTTTGTCTTCCATATTGTACCCACAGTGCTTTCATCAATGTCTAAAAGAGTTCAAAAGAGAAACATTTTCTTGTTGTGGAAAGCTTTATATCTTTTGTCCATGCCTAACTTAAATAAAAGGTTATTAGAATTATTGTAACCTGGAGGAACTTGAGCTTGTAAGGAATCCGCTCCTGGATTTGATTATAGCCTTGCAGACCTCTGCATTGCAAAGCTTCCCTTCGGCAATCAATGGCACATGTGCTGCCTCTCATTGCAGCTTCTGCCTGTTCTCCATCATTGGATGAATGCTCACGGCACCCCTCCCATGTGATGGATTCTCCACCCTTTATATGTTGGGCTTTGGCCTATCAAGGGCCAGCATAAGCTTAACGTAAATAAAGAACGCAGATGGCGCCTTCTACAACACCCAAACAGTATGTGCAAAAATATATCATACACTCAATAAATGAAATAATAAGTCAATAACAGTAACAGTGAATGTGTACAATAATAAATAGAAAAAAGCAAAACACCTATATCACGCGACCTGTAGAAAGACTGTTTAAAAAGTCTTGAAGAGGAACTGTTGATGGATATCTAGGGGAGCGTCGCCGGAGTGGCCCAAAACTGAAAAAGAAATAGGTAATACTGTTTAGTGAATTGATAAATATATCAAGAGCTGCCAAATTCCTACTTACAACCCAGGAGGAAAAGGATCATGTGTGCCAGTCTGGACTTGCAAGTAATATCCCGGTTCCTGGAGGTTTGGTATATGGTCCAGCAGTCTCAAAGAGAAGAGAGAACAACCATAGGGCAAGATAACAAATATAACAAGTTTAATCCACATCAAAAAATGACAAATGGAGGCTTACGGCATCAGAGAATACAGGCATTGGAACGCTATATCTTTACTAGCGTCGCTGTTAACAATACTGGAACCACTACTACCGGGATACGTCACTTCCGGGGGGGGATCGCGACGGTCAGGTCAACCGGACACAGGACCCCAGAACAACAGGATTGTTCCAAGGACCCACTGCTATTCTCCTCTCCAAGATGGCTGCAAAGGCAAGACTCTTAACTCGTTTCGTGAATGACGTCTTTCATCAGTAGTGGCCTGCTGCTTAAAAGTTCCTTCATGCAGTGGCCTCTATTTCCTAGTATCCTGAGGAGGCCTGCTGCTCCTCCACGCAGAGGCCTGTGTTTCCCTGATTATCCTGATGCCTGGACTTTGGACTTCTGTGCTGAACGTTGGTTTTTTCCGACGCTGCCCCACGGTGTACTTCGCAGCCTGCTGTCCTCCCCCTGCTGACCCGGCGCATGGGCTGATCCCTCTCCTCGTGCAGAGCCACCCCCGCGCTCACGCTACTAAGCTGAAGCGGGGAACTTCTGATTACCTGTTGCCGGAACTCCTGCTTGAATAATGACGATGCCTCGCCTTCTTCCAATCCTGACCCGGCTATGTACAACTACGAACTGCGCACTCGGATCAGTCTTCTGGCGCGGAGTAAGGTCGTTATTATACCCCACCTCAGCCCGCAGTCCGGCCTCCGGTTTGTGGCGAGCACAATCGTAACAGCCCATATTAGACCTATTGCCTTGATTGTCCTGGACATGTTAATTGTCCTAGAGCGGGTTCATGTAGAGTCCTCTACTATTCAATATGCTGTGTAAACCAATATTCTTTGTTAAACTGTCTAAAAGAGTTTTATTCAAGTCTCCATTTTTTTCTTACCAAAGCTAAGAAAGTCTAATTAATAGTCATCCATAAGATAGATTAACTTGATATCTCCATTGAAGAGTTTTGGTATTACGTATGGCTTGTACCTCACTTTTGTTGCATCATAGAGCAGTTGACCATCAAATGGTAATACCATGAAAACACCAGCAATGTGCAAGTTCCATGCTAACATCTAAAATGATAATGCAATGACATTGTTTTGTATACAGTCAAAATCAATAAATACATGTACATTGGAAAACTAATTTAAAACCGTTTGTAAGTCTATTACCACAAGTGTTCATGCGTGAACTCTTACAGTATGTTCCACTTGGAACACAAAGAAATATTTTTAACATTAATGCAATAAGCAATAAATCAGCATCTGTGAAATGTAGACAAGAGGGGGGAGGAGATAGGGAGGGATCACAACTAAAAATCATACAGTTGAATTACTAATTATTAAATAACACATATATTGCTATCATGAAGTGAGGTGGCAGATTGTGACTGAAAAGTGAAAATATGGTCTTGCTTTCCGCCTACGGTAGCAGGTCTATCCCGGGGGACTAGACTGCTCCCTGGAGGTCCCTTTCAGGTTCATGTGCTGACATGATAGCTGGACGGCGCCTGAGCACAAGTGAATAATTTCGGACACAAGGTTATCTTCTCCTCACTGGTCTTATTTAATAGCATATACAATCCAGGTTCCTTATAGCTTTTTTTCGGGGTGTTGTCACATAGTTACAATTCATTTCATGGTTGCCGAGTGTCACCCAAAAAAAAACACCATGTACACGTACAGAGCCAGTTGTCCTTAACAATGCCATATTTCCTTTCAGTACCCCGCCCCACCCAGCTGTTATTGCGTAAGTTATCCTTTAACATGCCATATCCCTTTCAGCTACCCCCAGCCGACTGTCGTTGCTATAGTTATCCTTAACAAAGCTATTTTCTGTCAGCTAACCGCCCAGTTGCCGTGGCACGTAACATTGTGACAATACAGTTTGAATATATCATGCTCTTGTCAACAGGATATATGGGCTTGAATCTCACTCAAGGAGCAACTGTATTAGAAGTTGATTTTGCTCTCTGTGGTTAAACAGGAGTTTCTATACTTTCGCTTTTCCCTACAGCTATACACATTGTCCTGAGCTTGAACAAAATGAGCATATATTCTTAAACATATAAACTGGACCCCTAAACCAAAATATAACCTTAACAATTCCCTCCTTGTTGTCATAACATGACAACATTGCAAATAGGAGAGCACATAGTTTAATACAGTTGGTGTAGCCACGGTGTTTCTCCCTTAAAATCCTAGCACCATAATTGTACTCAGACAACTAGCGCATTATGACGACTAAGGATTCTTATGAATTGGTGGGGCTAATTTCTACTGGGAGCGTGGCACAAACATCCTTGCATGCATCTTTCATACTGCATTTACCCATAAGGTGGCAAAGACCAAATGGATGCCATGGTCAAATGGGTGGTTCCGTTTCTTTCCGTGTGGTTGACTCACGGCCCCTGTGGTGACCTCCTCACCTTCTCCTCATATCCAATTTTCTCAGTTTCCCCCCTACTCCTTTAAGAACCGCTAATTAAAGACCAATTACAATTTTATTGTCCTGCTGGACCAGTTATCCAATGCTGCATGACTTTATTTCCTTTTCGGCCAACATATCGGCCCAGTTGATTTTCTTCTTCTGTCTCTCTTCTTGGGGACTGCCGACACCTTTCATCACCGAAAAGAGACATAGCGTTGGTGGGGGGATTGCACGTACTTCTGGACCAAAGTTTTTTGCTGTACTTAATACATAATATAGAGCAATGAATAGACAGACACACCTACAAAACATCCGCCAGCTTCGCTTCCCCAGAGAACCTCCAACCACCAGTCCCCATGGAATACCCTCCCTCATCTCTACCTTTAAAATAGACGGCTGGAACCACTCTGCCTAAATAACATAAACCTGGTCTGGTGCAGGGTCCTCTATCTCTCCTTCTAACACAAAATCAGTAACTTCCCTAGGGCAAACTTCATATTTCTAAAACAACACCCTTCATAACAAATTTCTCATATTGACAGTAGGTTCTAACAAGTGTCTCCTAACATATGGTCATTTTTCCCAGGGGTTAAATATAACTCGTGTTCTTGGGGGTGCGAACCCATTGGGTGTGGAGAATACAATTGTTTCCTTGCACATAAATATACATGGTTTTGTTACCAGGATTCCATTAATATAACGAAGAGTGTCATATATACAATACACAGACAATAAAAACAAAATAAAAATGACTAAACAAAATATCCTGTTACTACCGTTCTACCCGAATCAATCTTTGTTGTACACTACGTACACAAACTAATAGAATTACAGTATAATTGAAATCATAAACCTGTAAAGAAAAAAGGATTATACAAAAAGGTTAAAGTTCATAGGTTGAGGCCCGGACTTTTGCCTGTGTCTTTCTCCTCCTTGGTTATTGGCGGGGATTAAAACATACATTTTGTAGTCTGTACAGCTGTTCTTTAGGCTTTTCCACCTTGTTAATGGGTTTACTTGAAGCAACTGTTGGGTGGTAGCTGGGCTAAGTTGCACGTGCTTAACGTGGATCCAGGGGAGACCTCTGCCACTTTTTAATTGCTGTAATGGTAGATAGTAGTAGGGTCTCTTTTCATCTGGGATGAAAACTTTCTGCGTAGGGAATGCATACCATTAACCCGTCTCCGAGTAGGTGCACTTTAACCCTTTTGCCCCTAGAGAGACTCAGAAAATATATTAGTTGGCATACAATTGTTTTTTACCAATAACAATAGTCCCTAATTATTCTTAAAACTACTGATGTCAAAATCATTCCCCCAATAAGTTTAAACAATTCCCATCATAGGGATAATTTATACCTAAGAATAAATTCCTGTATCAATTTCCTTACCACTGTCCTTAGCGTTCCTCCCATATAGACAGGAGTAGTATTTAAACCAACCTATCTAATACGATCTATCTGTAGATTACTTCCAATACCACACTGTTCCCATAAATCCTATAACTTGCCTCACAAATACTGGGGCTCACTAATCAATATCTTTCCCTTCCTTTTCACATTAACGCATGTGCTACTGTCTGTGAACATTATTTAACATTAAAATGAAGCAGAGAATCTAAGTTAAAATAAACTCATTTTTGGAACAAAACTGATGTACACACAACCAAACACAGAACACATACACAAAACAAACAGAATTTCACACAATAGACCTGACGTCCTTGGGGTATAAAATTTGCATTAAAACAAACAAAACCTTTCCGATTATAAATATACTCTGCTTTAGTCTTTTGACGAAACCTTAAACACAAAATATGTCTGGCTTCTTGAGATGAACACCTGTGGAATAAGCAATTGACAGATTTAAATTTGAGAGAAAAATGGTTTAAAAAGTTAATAAAAGATTACATATATAATCCTACTTTGCAGAAAGTTTTATATGCCATTGAAACTTTAGCATTAGGCCAATTTAAAACTGTATTTGTCAACTCCGGATATAGCAAGCTGAGATAACTTTCTGGCATCTGAACAAACAGATAACAATGAGTAATACTAACTGGAGTTTAACATACACTGCAATTACACGTTGGGACACTTTAAAATATGAAGCTCTTACACGACCTGATACATGATAAGCTTTTACTTGTATTCAAAAATAAAAACCTGGAATTTTTTTTTTTTTTTTTTTTTTGGTAAACAGGAAATTATAGGCTTAACATACACTTTCAAGGTTATCGTTACTGGTTACAACACAAAAAGAAAACAACAATACCAAAACAATGCAATGCAAAACCGTTGATCCTGCCCTGCTAACTATATTATTAAAACTATCCTTCTCCTCTTCCCCTATTAGAACACTATCCTTTTCAAAACACTTTGAAAATACTGAGCTTCTACAGTAGTTAACTTTCATGCTGGAATGTGTACTGCCCGATTATTTCATGTGTCACTGTTCACCTAATTCTGTCCATGAAATTCGGGGGAAAGAATGTGTCATTTCTGTTTAAGAAAAAATCGCCTGGCCAGTACGATAAATCATCCTATTTTTTTTCCAGTGACTCGGACTGATTACAAAAAATGGGAAAATCAATTGATTTTTCTCAATTTTGTCCTGTCTTTCTCCTCCTCTCTTTCCATGGACAACCAAACCTCCCTGCCCAGTATTAAATATGTATTGTAGTGGGGGTGTACACTTTTTAAAATTAAACTTTCATCAACGCCAGCAATTATTTATGCTTATTTTAGAAACATTTCGCATTTTCCAGGGTATATATATAATAAACCGTGCATTCCTATTATTCAACTTCACATAAGACTTCAACACAGGTCGGATTTCACTCATGTTCTACAAGCATCAGGGATTTAACTCAACAAACACTCAATGTTTTTTTACCATAGTTATCCTGCAAATCTAATACAACATTTTTGAAACAAAGAAAACCTATACCTATTATAACTGTAGCTTAGGTTCTTAATTCAAGTCAATATGCACTCCATACCAATTACTCTGGCATCATAATTTGGGTTGCAATGCTTATTTAGATTCCAAAATTATATATATTTTTTTTTGCTTTATCGAGTCCTAGGATCTCTGCCTATTTCTAACATTTCCGAAATAACAATTTAAACAAAACAAAACCAGTCTCCTTGCCTTACAAACTTCTCCTACCATTCTGTGGATCAGAACTTTCTACGCCTATTTTTATTACCCCTAAAATATGCTTTGTACCTTTTTTTTTTTTTTAGAACTTTGCCAGTTTAACCTACATTTTTGCTGAGTGAAAAAAAACTAAATGCCATTTAAGGGAATTCTTATTCCTACAAAACCTAATTTAATAAGAATATACTTTTCTATTCTTTTTCTTGTAATAATCCTGAAAATTTTTTAATAATGTACATTATTCCTTTAAAACTAATTGGGAAAACCTTGTTTAGAATTCTATTGTAGCAAACATATTATTTACCTTTCTTAGTCTGTGGAACTGCTCACATTCCTGTGTAACATTCCATGAAAAAAATGTGTGGGTTTCTGCCAACTGTGGACTGCATACAATTACATACAATGAGCTTGGGCACTTTTAGATTTTAAATTCAGATCCCTCCTTTCCTTCCTTAATCTCTACCCTTTTTTTTTGGTTCTATCATTCTTTACTTTTGTTCACCGATTTATTTTTTAAACACTTCTAAGTCTTTTCCTCCTTAGCTCTATCTCTGCTCATTTGTCATTCTCCTCTAACCACAGTAGAAATTTCTGACACTCTTTTTAAAAAATGGCTCCCAACCAATACACACCGTCTCTCCTTGCTTCCTCCGCAATTCGCATGTAACCTTTCACATATACTGCCGCCAACTATAAGTGGTCCTGCGTTCGTACTCTACTTCTCATACCTCCATATGCCCTTGATCTTTACAGAATCACGCAACTTCACTGCTGTCTCAACCCCCCTTTTTTTTTTTTTTTTTTTGTTTATTCTTCAATTTGTCAATCTAATGCCCCAATAATGAACATTTAAAACGTTTTTTCTTTTTTACCTAACAAATTGTGTATTGTTAGTCTTATCACTTTTTCTTTGCCCATATTACTTCTGGACATGTTACGTTCGTTTGTCTTCACTATTATCTATATAAGTAAAAACTTATCTTAACAAAAACAACGGTCAATAATTCTTAACAAGACTAAAACACTTTATACTACATGTCCGTTATATCGGAACCACAGTCAGGCAACAAATTACAGTTCCCTTATCCTTTATCTGCCCCTTACAACCGGGATAAAAACCCTTCTTCCCATATTTTTCTCCTTACCCTTATCGCACACCAAGACTTGTTTTTTCTTTAATATATATATATACTATCTATATCTATATATCTACTTAATCCCTACGTTTAAGCTCCAACATACAGCCCCCCCCCGCAAAATACTTATGGAACTTTAAAATTTTAAACACAAAATCGCTCCACATCACATTTGAACCTCATAGCTAACAAAAAAATAGTGGTTCACATCCGGGACTCTAACCCAACGATGTTCTATCTAACGGCTTTAAACTCGTAGTTATTCTACCCTTCCTTAGTCCCACCGACTAATTAATAGGTGTAATCTTTGTGATAGGGAGACAACCCCGGAGCGTGATACGGATAACATAAATATCTACTCGTACTTACCCTAGTGCCCTATACCCACTTCAGACACCAATTGAAAATATGGGTCGCTTTCTTCCTCTACGGTAGCAGGTCTAAACCCTGTTGGACTATTTGACTGCACTCCCGTGGATGGTCCCTTCAGTCAATGTTCTGGACAGATACTGGACAGGCGCAGCTTGAGACAATGAATAATTTCGGACACAATGTATCTTCGCACTCACTGGTCTGATTAATAGGCTCATACAACATCCGTTCTTATAGCTTTTCGGGTGTGTTGTCAGGACATAGTTACAAATTCATTCAGGTTGCCTGGCGAGGGCCTGTCCGTCGATGCCGTTGTACCTCAACAATCGCCGCCATTTGTCCTCCCTTTCCCTAGCGGTTCCCTCCTCGTATTTCCCACGCCCACCCCACTGTTATTGCTATATAGTTATCCTTAACAATGCCAATATCCCTTTCCAGCTAACCAAGCACCAGCCTACTCAAAGTTCTTATAGCTATATCCTTCACATCAGCTATCCCGCCGTGGAGATCCCTCCCCCCACACTCTGACTCTTCTTTCTTTCGCTCATTAAAATCGCGTAACCCCCAGTTTGCCGTGGCTAGTCGTACATTGCTACAAGGAACAGTTTGAATATAATCGTGATCTGGCAAGCATGATATATGGGGTTGATCTCACAATGAGCAACTGTAATTAGACGTGACTTTTTGCTCTCTGTTTAAAAACAGAGTTCCTTACTTTGTCCTACAGCTATCGACATTGTTACCTGAGCTACAAAAAAAATGGAGCCATAATTCTTAAACTATATAAACTTAGGACGCCCTAGACCCAACAAATATACCTTAACAAAAAGTGACATCACAAAAATTATGGAGCAAATGATTGGACCTCCCTACGCCAAAATTCAACTTAATTGCACACCACCTAGAATTACAAATATACCCTTTTAATGAATTACTTAATAATTTATATTACCAACGGAGTGTATAACATAAATAAAAGGAATTAATCCAACAGTATCTTACTGTACTCACCTGAATGTCACCTAATTATTGTGATGGAGAACCCGATCTACCAATTAATCATGGTAGGTAGGGAGTGACTATTGTCAGTGAATAAACCCCTCCGGATCAGCAGCAGAGCAGATAGTGAGGATTAAACACATGAGGAAAGAATGTTACAATTATTACATAATAAAGGCTCCACCTAGTGTAATTTGGTGCTATTAAAACCTCACCCCAATAAATATCAGTTCAATACAGAGTAAGGCGGTGTAGGCACCATAGGTGTAGACTCAATACTGCACTCGTGGTGCAGCTAATGAGCGTGAACATGAAATTTCACTAACACAGACTACAGCACATCTATGACCAGGTATAGATGATGGTAAAACCTCACTGACTATCGACACTAGGGCTATGATAGATAGTGTCTTTAAACTGTGGCCAAGATGAAACAGGTGACTCTAACCTGTTAAAACAGCTTCAAGTAGGAGACTGACACATGCACGCCCAACGCGCGTTTCCCCTTCCAGCTATGGACTTCGCCCCTGACAAGGTTTTTCCTTACCTCTCTCTACCTGGCAATAGAATGTCCCTGTCAGTTCCTGTGTTGTGATTTATTTCACTGCTTCATAGCTGCACCACTGATTGTCAGTCCATTTAGTCTACACCTATGGGTGCCTAACACCCTTTACTCTGTATTGGAACTTATATATTATTGGGGTGTTTAAAATCACATTATTACACCTAGGTTGAGCTCTTATTTATGTATTATGTAACATTCCTCTCCTCAACTGATGTTGTACACCTCACTAATCTGCTCTGCTAGCTGCGTCCAAAGGTTTCTCGTCCGACTATAGTACTCTAGTCCCTCATACCCTACAACATTTTTAATTGTAGCATAGGGTTTCTCCACACAATATTTAGGTGACTTGGGTGCTAAGACTTTGATTTAATTCCTTTTAATATGTTTAATACTCCTTTGGTATATGAGTTTTAATTCTCATTCATTAAAAGGTATATTTTAATTCATGTGGTGTTTCAATTAGTAATTCTTCAGGGGTCGCAATCATTGTTGCACTCCTTTATTTTTTCCTGATCTGGAAATCGTCAGTATAGCTTCAACTGCACAGTAATTGAACTTCAACAGGTAAAAATCCTGCAGATTTTTTATGTAATAATTCAGAACTTACCAGCTTTAAATATACGAACAGAACCATTCTGTTTGACCAATACATTGTGGTGATTTTTTTATAGTTAGCAGAGAACAATTACAAGGGCTCTGTAGTGGAAAAAAAGGAGCAAAGTGAGTGACCAGCACGTCAACTTCAACGCAAGATCACTTAACCCCCTGCGTTTCAGCTATCTTCAGATCAGAGCCTACTCCTTTCCCAGCAATCTCCTATAAAACAAGTTTTCAAAACTTGGACAAAATCAAAACATTCAAAAAAAACACCTATCAGAGAGTCTATATCGGGAATATATGCAGGAATAGAAGTGCCCAGGAAATACCCCCAGACCACAGTACATGCTAAAATTGGCAGAAGATCTCAATGTTGAGAAGAATAGGGACGACTGGGAGATATCTGGAAATCAGCAGCCCCACCGACGCACGCGCATGACACACTGCACTACCGTAGACAATAAGCTACGGCACAGCACAATAACGGTTTTATGCACGCACGTCAGTTGGGGGTAGGGCTTTTGCAGTCGGTAAGCTTTTTAAGACCCCTTGGGACATTACCATGTCCCACGTCCTTGTGGGCGACACTTGTTTTTTATATGTTGATGCTAAACAATGGGTGGTGTGTCTGTGTTACAGTTAGTGGAACATTTAAATGATACTTTTAAAGCGATAATAATCTAGGATTTTGGACTCCTCCACCAATGTGTACTAATGTTCGTCATTATATATAGTGTTATAGGAATAATGTCGTTGTGCACAACTACATATAAGCCTGTCTGCAATGTTAGCTGTATCCACTCATTTGGTAACAAATGGTGTATATTATTAATGTAGACATATATATTTGAGTAAAGCATAACGAAATTGTGTATTTACCATTCTTGTGACAAACAAAACTGATTGGCTGCAACTGCTCCGCTCCAGGAAAGCAGAACAGTATCATCCATGGTTAAGGCAACCGTTGAAATCCTGAATCACACACCATCTCCATGAGGGCGCCATAGGGATCTGCCAGTGGCTTCTTCAAACAAGGCGTCCGGAGTTAACGTAACAGTTGTTGTTTTTTTTTTTCCCTCCACATTGGTATTGCCCATTTAAGTTGGATAGCCTATATTGTGTTATGTCCATCTTGCATCTGTGTCTTGAGAATGGAGGGTGCATGTATATCGCAGACGCGACAGTCGGTGGCGGCTTCAGTGTCACTGGTATTATAGGCAAAAAATATGCTATTTAACAGAAGATATGTTCCATGTTCCATGGTAAGTTTTAAATGAGGGCGCAACATGCCAGCACCATATCGTTATCTAGCGATCATGGACACGCTCAAACATTCATTTATTTGCGGATAAAGGTGAATCGTACAGAAGTTTTTTAAAATTTCTTTGTTTGTCAGGTTTCTTGGTAGTATGGATATTTTTGGACAAGCAGTCATAGATTTTTGGCCACGTTTGCACTTTTCTCTGGCATTGATTTCGATTGCTTCTAAATCATAAATTGTATGATTCGTGGATGGCGGTGCAATGTTGGGAAGCTTCTCTGCCATTTCTTCTCGCTCCAAGTGTACGTTGTGTGAAGTTGAACGCTATGGATGTCCTGCTGAATGTGTGAATAGTTACATGTTTTCTCGTGGTTTGTTCCAAGGTTAAATAACAAACTACAGTTATACGCCTAGATATTCTCCAACAAGAAATTTGTTACAATAATGCTGAAATTCTTGGGTAAGTTGTACACACGCCCCTCTTTTGTAGCTCGACGTCTGTCTGGGTACTCCCGACACAGCTTCTAGGGTTAATTTACACCAAACAGGATCATTGCAAAGTATTATGCGCTTAACTCGGCTCTGCCTGCTTTATTTTTCATCCAGATAAGGTACTGCAGCTTAACAGTGTAAGGTTAGAGGTACTCAGATACTTTCATTCATGCAGTTCACATATTTCAGTGTTAAATATTCCCACTCTGTTATTTCAAGAAATAAAACACAAATCATATAAGCAAAATCCTATCCCTTTCAGGGATCTAACTACACCTCAGAATTAGTCTCTCTAACAGCTGCTGGCCAACTAAACTGGTTCCCCAGCTTAAAACAATGCTCTCTCATTTAGGGTCACAATAGTAGCGCACAGTCTTTTAAGCAACAGCAATAACCATTTGTTTTTGTCTTACTGTTTCGTGGGGTCCAGGCAAATCCTCTGGTACTGTTGATACGTGGGAGTGGGGCCTCAACCCCGATACTGAAACAGGGGAAAGCGATACCCCCAGCCTCCAGGCTTAAGGAGGAGAGAGTGAAATGCAAACCTCTTCTGCTCTATACCTGTGCATGTGATTAGAAGAGCGGTGAGGGAGAACTGATCCATTGGTATCTGTGGTCTGGATTTTCCATCCAGCTGCCTGAGTTAATGGGAAGCTGTGAACGGATCATTCTATTCCTGCACTTTCTGCTCTAAAATGGGGGCAGAATGCTGCCTAATCATTTGGACTATGTCACAGTAGATACTCTTTTCACAGGAACCAAACTATTACTTTCGGCTAGGAATCAAACATGTGGCAAAACAAGTAAGACTCTGAATTAAATAACAATGTGGTTGAAATCATCTACAGTGCTATGATGAACAGATTTCTGCTTACACTTACTAGATGTAACCATACACACATATCTCTATGTTGTGTCTCTTTTTCTGTTTTTCTCTCTGTCTTTTTATCTCTCTTTCTCTCTCTTCTCTCTCTGTGTTTCTCTCTCCCCTTGACTCTTCTGTTAGTTCTCTCTGATATATACATAGATATATAATATATATAGATATATATATAAGTAGATATTATAAAAAAAAAAGTATATAATTATATATATATATATATATATATAAAAAAATTCAACATAATATATTATCTATATATAATGAATATTATGTGTGTAGATATTTATGTATATAGATTTCTACAATATCTATAGATATGATAGATAGATAGATAGATAGATCGATCGAATCGATAGATAGATAGATAGTATGAGTAGATAGACTAGAAGATAGATCGGCTCGATAATCGATAGATCGATCTAGATTACTATATATCTCTATATTCATTCCTCCATTGAGGCTTGTGTGGCAAACGGCCTGTTGTAATTCTCTTAACACTTCATTACATTTTAAACTCCTGGTTGTAGTATGTTTGAGGGCCTATTTGATTCAGCTGTGGAAGATTTTGTATTTAACGGCAAACAAGTCTTCTTTTGGAGCCATGAAGGCCTGTACTGTTCATTCTGTTTATATATATATATATATATATAATATATATAATATATTATATATAGTATATAGGTCAAGGTATGGAGATTTCCACTCACGTTTGGTAAGACAGCGGCAGATGCTTTCCCATAAGTAGTTATATAGACGAATGTGTAACCAGGGGTTCCTGATAGCCAAAAGAAGACAGCACAACTGCAGAGTTAGGTATCAAAAAAGTGTATTACGTGACACAGGGCCACCAATATTTCGGTCCTTCCAACGGAACCCTTCCATCCACGACAGCCCTGAGGACGTCCTGTGGAAGGACCGAAATGTTGGCGGCCCTGTGTCATGTAATACCACTTTTTTTGATACTAACTCAGCTGCATTGTGCTGTCTTCTTTTGGCTATCAGGATCCCCCTGGTTACCATTTTGTCTATCTATATATATATATATATTACATTTGGTTACAAATCACCAAAAATCTACTCGCCACACAAAAAAAAATGCTACTCGCACGCTAGTAACACAAACTGTGCTGCTTGGGCCAATTAACTCGCCCGGGAAGGGTAGTTTTAAATCCACTACGCCCGGGGCGAGCAAATGTATAGTTTTTCGAACACTTGTATATATATATATATAGATTAATATGATATAATAATATATACTAATATCGGGTATCTCATATAAATATTACTAGAATATATATCTATATGTATGGTCATAGTATTATAGTATATCCTATCCTAATATTATCTCTCATCTAATTGCTCTATATATCTCTCTTGCATGTGCAAACTAAAGCCATGGTTGATGGTGTTAAGTAGCCTTGTTAAGTAAAACTGATTGAAAGGTCTAATACGCTCATTTATTAGAGGACTCCATCATAGAATGATACCAATAATTTTGCAAGTGGTCCCAGAGACACTTATATTCGTTCACAAGCGCCTGTTTGCTGACAACAGTGTCAGAGATATTTATATATATAGAGATCGTTGATATAGGCTAAAAACAAGGGACTGATCACATATATATCATTTAATATACCACCCACACACACACACAACAACACACAACACACCCACACAACACCACACACACCCAGCAACCCACACCCACACACACACACACACACCCACACGCCACACACACACACACACACACACACACACACACACACACACACAACACACACACACACACACACACGCACACACACACACACACACACACACACATGTGTGTGTATACCTATATCCCTCGAGATCACACACACACACACACACTGTGTGTGTATACATATATCCATAGAGATACAGAGATAATAAAGATATATTCATACACACTTACAGATCTGTTATTGTAACCAAAAATCATACATGATCACATGCCAACATTATGAACTATGAAAGAAGATTAAGGTAAGTAATGTGTTACAGAGTTAAGACACCAGAAAACAATTCATCCAAATGTATGCTGTTATATGGGTAGTTACTTAAAGTTGTATGTCAATAATATTAGCATGCAATGACTATCTACATTACCAAACAAACCCACATACATCTCATCTTGAACACGAGCTAAGTGAATGTCAGCTTCTATAAAACTGGAAAGTGTGTAATAATGTTGTACCATTAATCAACTGATGATTAATACATATTCATATGTTATTAAATATGCCTTAATTCAGTCAGTGAGCATTTCTACACATTCATGTGTACAAGGACATACTTGAATGTTATCAAGCATCTGTACATGATCATACATACACTATGCATGAAATAGTCTGCAGTAAACACCACCAGGACTCCAACACATTTAGTAAATGTGATTATTTATTTTTGTTTATCCTTTTGAGAGCGAGTCACAGGCCTGCTTGTTGGCTGTTGTGTTTGCCTTTTCCCTTTGCCAAGTACTTTGGCCTTAACTGTACGACTTGTACTGGCCTGTGGCAGTTCTGTGGCACTGGGTGGGGGCTGTTGCACTTCAGGGGCACTGGGTGTGGGCTGTTGCACTTCAGGGGCACTGGGTGTGGGCTGTGGCACTTCAGTGGCACTGGGTGTGGGCTGTTGCACTTCAGGAGCACTGGGTGTGGCCTGTGGCACTTCAGTGGCACTGGGTGTGGGCTGTTGCACTTCAGTGGCACTGGGTGTGGGCTGTTGCATTTCAGGGGCACAGGGTGTGGCCTGTGGCAGTTGTGAACCAGTTGCTAAACATTGCACGACTGATGGTGGAGCAGTTTCTGTTTTGGTGTTTTAATCTTTTTCCAAAAGCTGGTTAGTAGTAATTGTTGCCCTAACTTTCTTTTTCGTGTCTCATTTGTAGGCGTCCGTTCCTGATTTTGAACATATGTAAGCGGTTGGATGTTGAGAGGGACCTGCACAGAACTTGCACCTACTGTACCGGTATCATCCAGAACTGGGGAATGAAGAACTGATGACTCTGGAGAAAAAGTAGCAGCATGTAAAGATCCATCCTCAGATGGGGTAAAGTGGAATTGTTGTTCTCTTGCAGTAATTCGCAACTGATTTGCTTGGCTTAGATTCACAACTATTGCTTGTAATGTCCTGTTTACATTTTGGATTTCTTTAGGAACTTGGATGATGACTCTTTCAATTTGTGACATTTGTGATATTGACCGTTCCTGCAGTGATATCATCCTTTCAAGCACTGACATCATTTCTGAATGGCGATGATTTTCTTCACCCAAGATTCTTTCTTCAGAAGCTGCTGAGCTGAGTAGGTGTAACGATCAGGAGGACTTGAATGCTTGGTTAATCCAGGAGTGGGAACATCTTCATGGTGACTTGCGTGAATTTGTCCTTGAGTGGTAACATCTGGTTCTACAAATATAGAAAGACATTATGAACTGCCATGGAACTTTCACTTGTTTTTCAATATAATGATAGTTGTCCTCATAGTATAACACATAACATGTTTCCATAATTTTTAATTTGTGTTAAATTAAAAGTTTATGCTTGAAGTAACAATGATGTTTCGACTCAGTGTGAAAGAAGAATGAATGAAAGTTTGTTGTAACCTCACAACTCCTAGCTGATAGTTTACAACACACACAATACATGTTGCCAGGAAACACTACATCTTCTGTGACAATAACTTATGTGAAGTTAATTACATGTGAAAGGCATTTATTTAGCATGGCACATTAACATCTACAAATGTACACATTAGATGTAATTATTGTCCCCCACTCCCTATTATTCACGCTTTGGCAATACTGAAATGTTCTTTCGTCATGCCAATAAAGCTGATTTGATTTGATTAGATTTGAGATGTGCTGCACCTCATACACTCATCTTCCATTCTTGATGATGAGCTGGATGAGCCAGGTGATGAGACATGTTCAGTGTCAGGTGACACATGAGCTTCAGGAGCAACTATATAGAAGAATAACATAAGCATTTTATTGACATGTGTACATAATTAACATTCAGTTTGTGTAGTGGGAGTATTTATGGCTAAATATCAGCATCACATAACGAAATGACAATGATATGTTTCTGACAAGCTGTACATTATCCATCTTAATATCAATGTACATGTGAACCTAATTGGCACATTTATTGTTAAAATCATACAACATACAATGTTCATGCAGGAATTCGTAAAATTAAGTGTTCTGTTGTACATACACTGCATATGTTGTGTAGTAATCTAACAATAATAATGTACATCACTACCATGACAGCAAAGTTGACTCTGCTTATAATTCAGTACCTAATTGTGGAAATGTGAATGAATGTTTTTAGTGATCTGTGTGAACATTTAAGAGAAGCAGGTGTAGCGCTCAATGTGGCTGACACTCATTAACACATGCAGTGTGTAGCTCACAGATGCTACTGGTGTGATAATGTGGCGTATCTATAAGGTAAAAAGAAGGTATGAGTGAATGAATGACTAACGTACGTTTTCATATATAGTGGCCTGGTGGGTGAAAGTCTTCAGAGAATTACCATTTCAAATGAATGTGATTAACTTCTGTTCACCTTGTCAGCTTCTAACAACTGTAGTCTCTCCCCCAAGAAGTGACAGCACCCTGACCTTTTATTTGTTTCTACCACCTGTAAGCCGTCCCACAAGACTTGACCGTAACATGACCCTGTGATCTGGTTCGGTGCCCAACCCCACCCCCTGTGTTCTCCTCTATGCTGTGATGACATATTAATGGCAGCTGGTTTCACACACCGGTACATGAGCGAAATAAAAATCTGAACTGAGCTACAAATGAACACAATTAAATACCATATGGTACATGTTCCAATTTATGCTCTCAGAATACTACATGAAGCAAAAAAAGAGCTTTAATTAAACATAACGAAATGGGTTTGTGCAAATTATGAATGTTCGCCTTTGAATGCACAATTTTCCATGCAAGACTTGATGAGGCAGTAATGGCCTGTTTATATGTGTAACATAGATTAACACTAATTTATATATATTATATGTATATATGTATATATGTATCGACACATACATGAAAAAGTGAATTAGGCATTTGTGTGCACAGACACAGTATAACGAAGTTATACATTACTGTGACAAACAATGAGTGCGGATGTGCTTTGTGGTTATGCATGTTAACCCATTGTTTGTACAAAGATTCACACATACATTCTGCTTTCAACTATAGGGCAAACATGTTGAATGCTTTGTAAGGTAGAACGTTGCAGTGTGTGTTATTTGGAAGATCATTACACATAATCCCTTCATGCAGGTCAAGTTGTGTATGTTTACTCATAATGATGTTATCCACGATAGCTGAGCCAATACATGTTTCCAAACACACACATAGAGATATCTATCTATCTATCTATCTATCTATCTATCTATCTATCTATCTATCTATCTATCTATCTATCTATATATATATATAAAGCAACTGTAAATATTACTGTATGCTCATTTGCATGTCTTAGACAGGTCTGCAACCCTGTCTTTCCCCATTATCAGCCAGCATACAGCACTTCCACTGCAGCAAGGGATTCTGGGAAATGACATGCAAATGAGCACTCAGTGCCACCTTTTGCCACCTTTTGCCATCTTTTGCCACCATATATATTAATTTTTACTTTTTGTAGGACAACTAGATATAAATATATATATATAGATAGATAGATAGATAGATAGATAGATAGATAGATAGATAGATAGATAGATAGATAGATAGATAGAGAGAGACATATATACAGATATATATGTAGGTATGCTTATATTGGGAAAAAAGTATAAGTTGCAGCGGAAATATAGATAAGAACTGTAACATACGACAGGCCTAGTACAGTAACATTTGTCACCTGGTGGAAATGGAGCAGAATAAATTCCGATATCTCTGTCCCCGGGCAAACCCTCCATGACGACAGGAAGACATTTTTCCCGCATCTGCTCCTCCAATAGTGTTAAGATTAGAGATTGTGCTTGCGGCCCACCTCCAGTGCCAGAAGCATGTATCCGTTGTGCTTGTATTTATTTCTTTAAGTTTGCCCTGATATCATTGAATCTCTTCCGACAATTCGCCCGGTCCCTGACATGATTCCCACATGCAGACACAGCCAAGGTTATTTGATCCCACATTTCTTTTTTTGATGCTGAACTTGTCCGCCCTTGAAATACATACAAAATATATGACGTTAATTATTATTATATAAACGATCAGTTTCCTAAACTGCTACCTGTTCCAAGAGATACCAAACATGCTGGTTTAGGTGTAATATGTGTACCATATGTGCTTACATGTGTAAACATACAAATGTAAGGAAGCTTGCATGAATATTGTATGAACTTTGCCCAAATTTTTAGACTGATTGTTATGGTCGTTCTAAAGCATGAAGGAATATGTGTGTAACAATTAAGTTTAATTGATAGATATTATAGAATAATATTTTGATATTAAGACATCTCACATGACCTAAGATAACATGTCTTTGAAGAATCAATGCAAAGATAGACTTACCTAGTAAATGCCCATACAGACAGTCATAGTGCTCCAGAATCCCTGTGACAAGAACTCTGTTTTCCTCTTCATTGAACCGAGGATTACGTGGCCGCTCCAGACGTTTCTTCCAAATAAGTGCAGACCCAGAGCTTGGCTGCTGCTGACTGGACTCTCCTTCTTCCAATTGAAGAGACTCCAAAAGCGGGCCACCAGCAACCACCCCACCACCAGACACCCCAGCAGCACCAGCAACAGAGCCACCAGCAGCACTCACACTCACAGCAACACCACTCGAACTCGCAGCAACAGCACTCCCCTGAATCCTACATTCACTCAGACGCGTACTCACACGACTACCAGTACCACTCATACCAGCATCACTCTTCCCACGCCTTGCGGCCATACCTCTAGCACTCACAAAGAACAGAAAATAAATTTAAAGACAATCGCATTGAACACTTACAAAGTGAAAACAAGACAAAGATGTAAACAAAACAACACAGGACAAACCTCTCACAATACACCACAACTGTCTCAGTCAATATGAAAAATGTAAATCGGCCAGCTCTGTGTGTCTCTCTCTCTTTCTCTCTCTCCCAACAACACAGAGAATGAATAAAAATACACGCTGCCTTTTAATGGGCCGCTCAATCCAAAACATGCTTTGCTTCGGCAGATTCAGCAAGAAGTTTCATTGGGGAACCTAACACCACCTCGCCATGCACGCCGATACACCTGTGTGTGATCGGCAACTCATCGGCAGAGTGGGAGCAAATGTTTTCGGCTTGATTCGGAAGGGATTCGGCACTTATTACATACGGAGAGGGAAAATCGGCAGAATCATGCCGATAAGGTACCCTTGGCTATTGCACTTTTTCGGCGCTTACTGCATAGAGCCCATAGTCCCTTTGGCCCTGATGCTGATATCTTCAAATGTCCACCAAAGAAAACTCCTTGATAATGGATCTGAATGCCTTTCTGACCTTCTGGGAAGGTACCGTGTGTGGGCGGTTCGTGGGGAGCGACTTAGCATCACTGGGGTTTAGGGCCATATTTAGGTCCCCCCCCCCCACTATCATTGATGATAGGTAGGCTGGATCGACCGTGTCTAGGACTATTTTTAGGAACTCTGTTTGGTTCTCGTTAGGCGTGTTAGGTTGATCAGGGCGATCGCTGTGCCAGAAAGTGAGCCATATACCACTAGAAATCTACCCCCTGGGTCTGAAACTTTTTTGACAAAATTTAATGGAGTTCCCTGGTGAATGAAAATAGCGACTCCTCATTTCTTACTGCTAAAAGACGAGTGGTAGCCCATTGGGAATGTGTTACTAAATGTTTTGAGCGGTTTGTGATCTGTGAAATGCGTCTCCTGGAGAACTATAATATCTCCTTGAGATCTTTTCATCTCTTGGAAAGCCAATTTCCTTTTCCTATTATTTTGTAATCCCCTTACATTATGGGAAACAAGTTTGATTGAGGTTTACTATTATTTTTGGTGGACACTCTTAAGGCCTCCCCATTCCCAACCGGGGGGTCTTGTTTAGTTACTAGATGGGGGGGAGGGGAGAGCATTTGTAACCTGATAATTCTGACGTGAAAATAACAATTTATAGGAACATTTCTGTGAAAAATGAATACATTAAACTCTAACAGTAACCCTGTTGCGGGAGTGGGTCGGCCACAATGAAATAGCCATTGATAAAACTTTCAATAACAATAACGATAACAATATCCACAACCTGGACAGAGGGGGTGGGGAGGGGGTGGGGGGAAGGGAGGGAGGAGAAGGGGGGGAAGAGCATTTATAACCTGGTAGCTCTTACAAGAAAATAACAATTTACATGTATATTTCTGTGCAGAATAAATACATTAAACTCTAACAGTAACCCTCTTGTTGGAGTGGGTCAGCCACAAGGAAATAGCCCTTGATTAAACTTTTAACACCAATAACGAACCTAGTTGGTGTATGGGGTAATGGGGGAACCCTTTTGTTTCAGAGCAGTTATTGTATAATAGGTTTATCCACTGCTCCTAGACAAACAATAGCGGAACAAAGTATATCTTGGATGCATAACATCTCCGGAGTGTGGCTTTGCGGCAATAGGTATGTACAGTATATTATATCAGGACACTTGCTATCTGTTTATCCTGTAGTTATGTACCAAGTTATTACAGGACACTTGGACCTTTTTGAGAAAATAGAAAGGACCTGCTTCCAGGGGGGTGGGAGGGTAGTTTGTCAATGGTTCTCCAATGTTAGGGGGGTGGGGGAATGGGTGGGGAGGGGAGGTGGTGGGGGGGGGGGGGGGGGGGGGAGGGAAAGAGCGTGTACGACCGGGTAGCTCTAGTGGGTATTAAAGGATTTTGCAGGTATAATTCTGTGTAGAATATGTACATTAAACTTTAGAATTAACCTTGTTGTGTGAGAGGGTCATTTGCAACCAGCCCGCCATTGATTAAACACTCAACATCAATAAGCATATCCATAACTTATATTCCCAGTAATAGGTCTGATCTTACGGACTAGGGGGGGGAGGGCGGGAAGCACCGGGGACAAATGTCAACCTATTCAGGTATCATTGTTTAGAATATAGTCTTGTTTAAATGATAGTGCACATCTTGTTTACTAGGGGAGGGATCAGGGTAAATCTAACCGTCTTGCGTGTGCCTTAGTAGGGGGTACCCATATGGACAGTAGGGTACAGGGGATTTGCGAATGTTCTCCCCCCGCCCAATGTTGGGTGAATAGCAGGTGTAATCGGGGTCTCCCATCCCAACCACCCATCCCCCTCGTTACAGACCGTTAGTAGAGTCGGGCACATCTCTCCGTAGTGAGCGTCTCTTGGATGAAAGAGGGGCACCAAAAAGAATCAAACTGGCTCACTCTCTCCCATAGACCACCCCCCCCACCAAGCAGGAAACAAAAACGGTGACTCTTTTCAGGCCTCATGCTTCATCTTCCACGTGGGTCTTCTTCCAGGCTGAGACCGGGTCTGGGGGAAGCAGAGCTCCAGGTCGTGTCGTCTGGACATGCATCAATGGGCAGGACAGCTGGCGCTGGGATCGGCGGGAATTCCTCTTCTGTCACTACGGTTGTGGCAGGCTGGTATCTTCGCGCAGAGTCATGTAAGTGGCAACGGCCACCCGGGAATAATAGGCTCACTGGAACAATTTTGGGGAAATCACTTGCTGCTGGGTTGGGACTGAGCGGCAATTCTGCAGGAGAATCGGATGGATTTGTCACCTTCTTCCGCATCCCGCACCGGGCGTTCTCCATCCACCCACGAGAGCGGGGGGGTGAGGTCTAATGCTCGGGCAAATGCTGACATTTCCTCCGGTCGCCTGAGGGACAGGAATTTTCCATTTCTGTTGGCGGTTAACTTGAATGGGAATCCCCATTGGTATCTCACGCCACTCTCACAGAGAAAGAGAGTTAGGGGTTTATGCTCCCGTCTCCTGGTAATGGTGATTTTAGATAGGTCGTTGAACACCTGAAGTGTTTCCTCTTGGAAGGTTATATTGTCCATTTCCTGACAGGCTGTCAGAATCCTCTCTTTGGCCGTGTAGCTATGGAATCTTATGATGAGATCCCTCCGTCTGTTTTGGTCATCTGACCTAGGTCCGAGGGCTCGGTGTGCCCGGTCAATCTCTAGGTCTCTGTCGTCAAGATCTTTGCAGATGGAGGTAAATAGCTTTGACAATTATGGACGGAGGAGGTCAGGAAGAACTGATTCAGGGACATTGCGTATTTGCAAATTTTGCCTTCTATCCCGGTTCTCCTGATCCTCCATTCCATCTTTAAGGCTTGCGACCTCTTCTCCCAAGTGGAAAATATCGCCCTCAGCTTCCATTTGTCTTTGGAGGTCTCTCCTAACTTAGCCTCCAGATCAGATGTCGTTTCGGCTAGGCCCGACATCTCTTGTTTGAGCTCCGAAACAGCCGCTTTGAGGTCATTTTGCGGCGAGGTATGTAATTTACTGTGCAGTGTGGTCATTAGGTCTTCCAGGTAGGATCTGGTGATCGAGTCCTCTGGACCGGGATTGTCCTTTTGTCGCGATTGCCGCTCGCAGTAATGGGTGAACCGCGTGCGCCGACGCCATCTTGCATTTCAGACGCTTCTCTGTGCCGGGGAAAAAAACTTAGTAACTCCCTGATTTGTGAGTTTTTTGGATCTTGCTTGCATTGCTGTGTTGTTCGCCCTTCTGGGGATGGTTGAGAATGTTGAAAAAACTTGGGGGGAAAGTGCCTAATATTGCGATTATGGGTGTGGGTCCACGGAGCTCTCCTAGCACTCAACCATGCCGGATGACGTCACCGGAAGCCCCCCGCATTTTTCCTTTGTTATCCTGAAAAAATTAAAATGTTCATTCTTTACATACAGCTTCAGCGGCTGTCATTCTAAAACTTCGCCTGGTGTACCGCTCGGAATAACCCTGTCATGGCACGTGATGTTTTCCAACCGTACCGCGAGTGACGCGAGTGACATGAGTGCAGAAAATAGTATCTTAGTGTTCTGTTTTTTAAACACCTTAAATTGATACAGTAGCACAGTAGCACAGTACTGTACGCATTTCAATTCTTTAATTTCATTGCACCCAAAGAAACAGAATCCATAAAATTCAACAAAGCAATCGCGATAAGCACGGGTGCCTGGGGCGATTGGCCAAGTTTATGCTGCGTGGAGTAAAGCAGAGCACACGAAATCTGCGCCGTGAAGTTTTACAATAACGGTCGCTGCAGCGGTTTAATTTTTTGGTTTGTTCATGTTTTACTGTTTACACACTTGCAGTAGTACAGGTACAGTACTACACCGTACTGTACATAAAGTTGTAAAGGCATTTAAATAAATATACATATCTGACATACAGTACAGTACCGTATGCAGAATATCTAAAATGAAATTAAGTTGCTTTTAGTTCTTAGATAATACTATAAAAAATTTAAGTACTGATGTATTTTAAATATAGTAGTATATCTAAATACTGTTAATCTTTGACATACACTATAAAAATCTTTAAAATCCAGTTCATACTGTAATGTAAATGTCTAAATGCATTTAAATATATAAAAGTTTCTCATTGAGATACTGTACAGATACTACAGTATATAATTACAGTATAGGACATAAACAGTGTTTTTATTATATACAGAACTGTAGATACAAAAAGAGCAGTACTACTGTACAAAAGTTATCTAGTGACTCCATGAGGAAATGCACAGTATCTTACTGTACAGTAATGAAATTAATTTGCTTTTAGTGCTTAAATAAACTTGCAGTACAGTATGTACAATATACTATATAAATCTAGAAAATAAAAGTTGTTTTACTATTTATATATACTACCAGCAGTACTGTATAGAAGATATTTAGTGACTCAGTGAGGAAATGCACTGTATCTTACTGTACAGTAACACGCATGTGCAGTACTGTACTGTACATTCCACACATGCGCATATGCATTTCAAAAAGGTTCCAATTTGACATACACGCATGTGCGGAATATACATTTTACATTCGGAAGGAGAACGGCATTGTATTTTTATATTATTTGTTTTAAGTTTATTATCCTGTACAAATAAAACATTTCATTCGTTAAAAATACTTTTTGTTGTATGTGTTAATAATTTAAATCTTCTACAGTTTGAGAATATTTGTATGGCTAAAAGTTAAGGAACCTCAAAAATAACTTATTTTATGTACTTTACTGTAGTGCTGATGAATATTATAAAACAAACCCTGGGCAATCTCCAAAAAGACCCAGGTACATGCTGGGTACATGCTGGGTACATGCTGGGTACATGCTGGGTACATGCTGGGTACATGCTGCAACATTTCACACATTTCTGCAGACAGACTAATGGACTATTGGATTAACAGCGGGGGTCCCTGACAGTCCCATTCAAACTGAATGGGACTGCCAGGAACCCCTGCTGTGTTAATCCGATGGGCCATTGGCCACTGCAGAAATATCACTGAAATGTACCCAGCATGTACTCAGCATGTACCTGGGTAGTTTAAGGCAAGTTTAAGGCAAGTTTTAGAATACTCATTGGCTCGTCTGTACTGTATATGAACTCATATTTTTAATCTTCAAATTACAATTACACACACACTTGAAGAACTGTACCGGAATAAAAGACAGGTTCTATTGCAATTAGATTTTTTAAGACAACAACTCGCCAACTTGAGTTTCTTGACGGTATTGCCGACAACGCTAAAATGCAATTTTCTGCACTAGATCAAAACACTAGTAAACTCGCAAAAAAACAGATACAAACCTTCGCCTTAAAATATAAAATACAATGAATGTCCAAATGTACTGGTAAGAAGTTAGACTCGTAAAGTATTCAAATCCTGTACACCTGGGTCGACTTCATGGTTCTGTGGATATCGTCCTGTGATATGTGGAGATAAACACAAAGAAAAATCATAGTGTACACTGCTGATTATACAGCCGCGGCCCCTTTTATTCTAACACTTCACCGATATTGTCCGGTGACTTTTTCCGAATGCCACGCGCTTCACGCGTCTGTGCGGCGTACGTGCCGTATTCATGTCGCAATCATGCCAGCGTCACCCGTGCTTGATCTGTTTAATGAGAATGTTTCGGATTTAATTGGTTGAAATACTTCGCGTATCCGCCAGGTGGCAGATATTCATGAATTGTAATGCGCATGCGCTTCAGTAATGTGTCGACTTGCAGGTATTTAAAAAATACCACAGTGGTCCTTTGTGAATTGACCTTGGTACTGAAGAAGTTGTACAACATTGTATCTATTTAGGCGTGTCATATTAAAAACTAAATGCAAAGTGTCTGTGTTCTATTCCATTGTCCAGAGAGGTCCAGAGATGAGTAAACCACTGCAGTCCGTGTTCCTAAAGCCCAACATAACGTACGCTTATTTAATATGGTCAGCAATTAGTTCAGCACATGATAAGATGGTCACAGTTGGTCAAATTTATCGAAAATTATGACTTTTACAAATTTTCACCAGATGCTCTAGGGTGGAAGCGTGCGATAAGAAAAAAGTTATGCATCGATCCACATTTTTTTTGTATTGCTCCTGCACCCGGAGTTACAGGAGGAGGGTATTGGTGTGTTGCCCCTGAATTTTCCAGTATCTTTGATCATGGAGAGTTCAAAAGGAGAAATATCATGGTAAAACCAACTAAGAATCGTCAGTCCCAGGCAAGCACCAGCACCGGCTTCCAATACCTGTCCGACCATCTGTGAAAACCTGCTGACTGGCAACCCTTGCTATCAGCCCCCACCTGGATACCTGCAGCCTGAGCAGGATTTCACGTACAGATACCAGCAAGCTTGCATGTACCAAAGCGATTTCCAGCTTCATAAGCTGTCAACTACAGGTGTAGCAGGCTCACTGTCACCTGTCAACTATGTGTATAATCAAGACTACGGGACTGGCAGTGGCTCGGCGCCAACCGAATGGCAAAGTCTATGGTGGGTACAGCTGCCGTATGTTATTATTTTTTTACCATATCAATATCAATGCACAGTAAAGCGATTCTCCTGTAATCAATCACTTTGCTTATGGTTATTCAGCTCTTGTAGTCACAATTCGCCAAAATGTAGTCAAGCAATATCATTGGCTGCGCAGCGTCTCCAGTTAGGTGCATGCACATTGGAACCTTGTTAAAACGCATACAGTATGCATCTCATCACATCTAGGCGCATGCGTGTACTGTATGTGAACAAGAGACGCCCCCCGAGAAAATAATTGTTGGGACTGACCGATGAGACTGCGGAGACTGACTGTGGGAACTTCTTCAGGGGTCTGACTAGTTTGAAATAAGCATTACAGTAATACTTTTATTTTTCTTCCTCAGAAAGAAACTTTGTCATTGGGCTGTGAACGACAAATGGAGGGATTTCGATGGATAATATCGCTTTTTGTAATGATGCTTGCACACTGCTGAATCTGAATCAGTGACATTTTTATTGATTAGGATAGAATAACTGAGCTTTTTTTACATACTTTTTTACATACCGTACTGCACTGTATAATAAAACCCAAAAATTAAAAGTATGCATTTATTCTGTACATGTTTTGACAGAAACCAGGGGATGGTAATAAATTCCATATATAGGGCTCCCAGGATACTGGACAGCTTTTATCCTGTTTAGGCTAGAAAGTGCAGCCCCAGAATATATGCACTCCATCCCACAGTTTGACAGTTGCTGGAACTGAGGGATGAAGGATCCAGACCAGAGTTTTTCTGCTGCCTGATTTCTGTCATCTGTCCTGCTAGATAGAAATCAGGTATTTAAGGCAGATTTCCTGGTTCCTCTTCCCTCTCCCCAAGAGACTGGAGGCAGAAATGCTGCTGGAAGCAGAGAGGGGAAAAGCCTCTCCCCAAACAGGTCAACTCATTCTGTTCCTTTTTCTCAAATTATAAAGATCCTTATTTTTGTTTGTTGGAAGCGGACAAGCCGCCCCAACCCCAGTCAGGGTGAACCTCAGTTATGTTATTGCTCAGATGAAAAGGGTTTTGTTTTGCTTGTGTTTTCTTTTGTATTCAGTGTGGCAGTCTCAGTGCCTGGGACTGAATAAACCAGGCAGTAGCCTGTTTAAAGGAACAGCACGTTATGCCTCGTCATTTAACCTACCCTAAAAGACCGTATTCTAGCAGTCCTGGATAGACGGCAGAGCCCCGGAGTAAGCCATTTGTCGCAATGTATTACAGTACAGTATGTGTGTTCTACTGTAATAATAATACAAATACCGATAATGCATTTTAATACTATTTTGATGTACTGTAATGCGCAGTAAGTAAAAAAACATTAATGGTGTACTGTAATTAAAAACATACAGGTATATTTAAAAGCAATATATTTTATTGGTGGGTGCAGTAAGTACAAATACATTAATGGTGTCCAATACAGTAAAAACTTTGACAGTATGAATACAATCTACAACAATCAACATTATTTTTATTGGTGGAGTACTGTAAGTAAAAAAACATTAATCGTGTACTGTAATTAATAACATACAGGTATATTTAAAAAAACATATTAGAATACAATTTTAAACAATGAACAAGTCAGAAATGAATCAACATTTTAACAGACGACCAATCACGAAGCGAATTCGATCCCCAGCAGATTGTCCTTCCAGGGCCGATGCCTTGTATGCCGCAAAATGCCATTAATGGAGTCTCGCACGATTTTCATTAAAGGATCGGTAATTGAAAAATAGCGCCGCAATTCCTCCACAATAGTCTTTCTTTCATTTTCAGGAAGAGCCTTTTTCTCATGATTCCCTTCGTAGTTCACATTGTGGGCCCACCCTAAATACAACGAGTATGGCACGTGGTGCTTGAAAATTAACTAGGCATGCCTCTGTGTATACGAGCACTTGCAAACCTATACTTCTCCCTGAGTGGCTGGGGCAGCTCGTGCAGGATGATGTCGGGCACCATCTCAATGCAAGCGTATGTGGGTTGGATTCTGGGAGCAGGTGTTCTTCTGGGAGCGGGTGTGCTTGTGGCGGCAGGCGAGGGTAGGATGTCTGGGAGGATGCTTTCCTCCTGTCTTGGTCTCCTTGTCAGTGTTGCCTCCTGGCGTGGTCTTGACGGGGTTGTCATGACATCCTCATCAACGGCATACATGAACACACAATCTTCTGATGCAGTGGGTGCGCTTGGCGATGGAAGGTTGAAGATCCCATTCATCCCATCCATGCCACCCTCCTGCTCCGGCATCTGAGATACAGGGGCATGAACTCCGAGCAAATTATGTATCCCCGCTATGTCAGTCTCTATCTTCTCCATCCGTTGATCCATCTTCTCCATCCGTTGATCCATCTTCTCCATCTGCCGATCCATATTTAGCATTGTCTCTAAAAGAAGATCTATCTTTCCCAGCATAGAGTTCCCAGGGATATCGAAACTTAACCCATTCAGCATGCGGTCTAACGAGCTGGATCTTGTGCATGGGGTGCTGTGGACATCTGGGTGGATGGGTGCATAAGAGGATGAGATGGGGATTCCCTGGAGATAAGCGGCAGCGTCGTCTAGGAGTGACGGAGGCAGTGTCCTGTGGATTTCCGGGAGAGATGCGACAGAGTCATCGAAGAGTGATGGAGAAGGTGCCCTGAGGATTTCCGGGAGAGAAACGACAGAGTCGTCGAGGAGTGATGGAGAAGGTGAAATCTGGGTTTCCGGGAGAGAAGCGGCAGCGGCGGCGAGGAGTGATGGAGAAGGTGTCCTCTGGCTTTCCGGGAGAGAAGCGACAGAGTCGTCGAGGAGTGATGGAGAAGGTGTCCTCTGGGTTTCTGGGAGTGAAGTGGCAGCGGCGACGAGGAGTGATGGAGAAGGTGTCCTCTGGGTTTCCGGAAGAGAAGTGGCAGCGACGGCGAGGGCTGATGCAGAAGGTGACCATTTGTTTTGCTTTGAGTGTACATCACTGAATTTCTTTATGACATAATAAGGCTTCTTTAAAGCGTTACCTGTAGCCTTTGGAGTCATCAGAAGGTTTTATTTATTAACCTTAGCCTTTCACTTTGGCCTTGGCTTGGAAACGATTGCCGCCTTTCACTTTTTCTGCATTACAGGCACAGCATAGGCGAGTGTGTTCCTGCGTCCGTAGAATCGGGGTTGATCCATGGAAGCAGATGGCACAATGCAGTATCTGGACAAGGGCAAGTTCAGATACAGATCATCGAGTGGGAGGCTATGCAATGTGTGTCACCTTTTATGCATGGCGACGAGGTGCAGGTGTTAAAAGTGGGCGTATTATAATGTGACTCATTAAAGTATAAATACACCATCCATTTTGTGGATTCACTGCACATTGAATACACATCGACTAAACATCGAATATACATTCTTGTGCTTGTATTTCTTTCTACACGCAGCGATGCCTGTTAAAAAGATTTCTAAGGATCTCAGCATGAGTAAAGGAGATTGTTGCATGGTACATGCAACTACACACGCGGGTTTCTTGACAAGGCTTATTTATTTAGCCTTCAAAGATATACAGCACACAAAAACAAAAATAGCTTTTCATCAGCAAACAAAAGAAAAAATAGCTTTTCATCAGCAAACAAAAGAAAAGTGGCTTTTTCTTCAGCAGACCAAACAAAACAGTTTCTCTTTAGCAGACAGTGTAAAAATAAGGCAGCTACCCTTTTCTATGCAGGAGACAGACGTTTCATAATTCATCTACTTTGCTAACAGACCTTGTATCAGTAATCTCTTCAGAAGCTTACTCCTCTCTCCTCAACAGCCAGCCTCATGTGTCTACAGCCTGGGGTTTTAACACAACTTGATTAGGTAGCTGGGATCCAACTGTTTGTCTTGAGGTTCCCAGCTGAAGTTAACCTAGTCACTGCTGCACTGCAGACTAGACATAGGTCTGCCATGCATATAGCTGGTGGCTTTTATTTACCCTGTCACCACATTCCTCCCCTGTTAGTGTTTGGCTGGGGCTACGCACGGCTGTAACCTGACCATCCACCCCTTCTCTAGAAAAGAAGTCAGCATTTGCGTTCTCTTTTCCCGGCCTGTGCTGAATCTCAAATGATAAGGGTTGGAGGGCCATATACCACCTAGTCAATCTAGCATTGGAATCCTTCATACTATTTAACCACTTCAGTGGAGCATGGTCCGTCACCAAAGTAAAATGGACTCCTGCCAGGTAATGCCTCAAAGCCTCGATTGCCCACTTTACTGCGAGGCACTCCTTCTCAATCACTGAGTAGTTTTTTTCCCCGGGGAACAATTTCCTACTCAGGAAAAGGATAGGGTGTTCGACTCCCTCAAACTGTTGTGACAACACTGCCCCTAGCCCTATCTCTGATGCATCTGTTTGCACTATAAAAGGGCTGTTGAAGTCGGGGCTTCTAAGGATGGGACCCTCTGATAGACACCTTTTTATGCCCTCAAAGGCTCTCTGACAATCCCTTGACCATACCACTTGTGTAGGGGCACACTTTTTTGTGAGGTCCGTTAAAGGGGCTGCCACTTCCGAATAGTTGGGGATGAACCGCCGGTAGTACCCTGCTAAACCCAGCAGAGAGCGTACCTGCATTTTTGTTTGGGGGGTCGGAACTTCTTTCAGGGCAACTACGTTGTCGGCTAGAGGCCTTACTTTTCCACTTCCCACTGCATACCCTAAGTATTTGGTTTCTGCCTTACCCAAGGCACATTTCTTAGGGTTGGCTGTGAGCCCTGCCTCTCTAAGAGATTTGAGGACCGCTTTCAGCTTATTTAGATGGGCCCGCCAGTGTTTACTATAAATGACAATGTCATCTAGGTAGGCTGCGGCATAAGTCCTATGGGGCCTCAGTAACTTATCCATGAGTCTCTGAATTGTGGCTGGGGCTCCATGCAGCCCAAATGGCATTGTCACAAAATGGTATAAACCCATGGGAGTGGCAAAGGCTGTTTGGCACTTGGACGTTTCCTCTAAGGGTATTTGCCAGTATCTTTTGTCAAGTCCAGCGTGGATATATATTCCGCGTTACCAAGGGTGTCAATTAATTCGTCCACCCTTGGCATCGGATATGCGTCAAACTTGGATACTGCATTGACCTTTCGGAGGTCCACACAAATCTTACCTTCCCATCGGGTTTAGGGACCATAATTAGTGGACTACACCACTCACTGCATGATTCCTCAATCACTTCTAAGTGTAACATTTCTTGTACCTCCTTCTCTACCAGAGCCCTACGACTTTCAGGCAACCTATAAGGACGGGAACATACTTTTACCCCAGGTGCTGTCTCGATCGCATGGGAAATTAAGTTAGTTTGCCCTGGTAAATCAGAAAAATATCATGGAACTGTGTAATTATTGCTAACAAGTCCCCTTTTTGTTCAGAGGACAACTGTTTACCCATTGGGATTTTATCTCCACTCACGATGTTCTCCCGTGGAGGCTGAGGACCCAAGTCCATTTCCTCCTCCACCGGGTGGATGAATAGAAACCGCTGCATCTTCCAGGGTTTCAGCAAGTTCACATGGTAAATTTGTTTACCCTTCCTGGACCCTGGTTGAGCAATCTCGTAATCCACATCACCCGTGCGGCGGAGTACTTCGAACGGGCCCTGCCATTTGGCTAGGAGTTTGCTCTCGCAACTGGGTAACAATAACATCACCTGGTCTCCTGGGTGAAACACTCTCATGCGAGCATTCTGATTGTAATGTCTCTCCTGACTGTCCTGGGCTGATCTAAGATTCTCCCTGGCAAAATGGCCGACCACATCTAGGCGCTTCCTAAGGTCTAGTACATATTGCAGGGTATTCTTAGAAGGGGACCACTATTCCTCCCAGGACTCCTTTAAGAGGTCTAGGATACCCCGGGGTTGGCGGCCATAGGGCAATTCAAATGGAGAGAATCCCGTGGAGGCCTGGGGAACTTCCCGCACTGCAAACAGCAGAAAAGGGAGAAGTTCATCCCAGGCTCTCTTCTCTGAATCTACAAATTTCCTCAGCATCCTTTTTAGAGTTTGGTTAAATCTTTCCACCAATCCGTCAGTCTGTGGATGGTAGACCGATGTCCGAACAGACTTGACCTCTAGTAACTTTAAGACATCCTGCATCAGTTTAGCCATGAAATTTGTACCTTGGTCTGTCAACGTAACCTGGGGAAGTCCAACCCGTGAGAACAGTTCCAACAACTTGTTGGCTACTTGCTTCGCCATTGCTGTTCTCAGGGGGAACGCCTCAGGATATCTTGTTGTATAATCAACTATTACAAGGATAAACCTGTGTCCTTTCGCAGAAGGTTCTAGAGGTCCTACCAAGTCTACACCAATCCTCTCAAAGGGAACTGACACCAAGGGAAGAGGAACCAAAGTGGCTGGTTTTTGTCCCTTTGGACTAGTTAGCCGGCACTCCGGACATGCCGCACATAGCTTAGCAATATCACTATGCATCCCTGGCCAATAAAATCGGGATGAAATACGGTCCAATGTTTTATCCCTGCCCAGGTGACCACCCCAAGGGACAGTATGGGCTAGAGTGAACATAGATTTTACAAACGCCTTGGGAACCAATATCTGTCTGGTGACCTCCCCTGTTTGTGTCTGCCTGTTCACCCTATATAGGATATCATTTGATATCTCAAAATGGGGGAATACTATCACCCCTGTGCATCTAAAATTGCTCATCAACTTTCACCACCTTGTCATACTGTCTAGCAAGGACTGGGTCTTCCCTTTGCTTCTGGCGAAAGTCAGGGAGGTACAGGTCTGGTAAATCTCCAGGGCCCATATCCCCCTCCCTCTGGCCATCCCCATCCATCACTTGTGACCTCTGACTACTAGAATGGTCACCTTTAGACCCAGATTTCTGCAACCAGTCCTGTTTGTCAGAGCGTCTTTGCTTCCGAGTCTTTTGAACCCGGTGTCTACTGGGAAAAAGATCTGCCGAGAAGGGGAACAGTTTGCCAGGGTTCTCCTGAGCCCTAGAAGGAGGCTCCTTGTTAAAGACTGGGGCCATCAGGTCCGAAATGAAAGGCCAGTCTCGACCGAGCACAACGGGGGCAGGGAGCCAAGGAGCGACTCCTACTTCGAGGTAAGCTTCCTGACCTTTTACATGTAGCCGGATTTTGGCCGTCGGATAGCGTTTTACATCGCCGTGTATACATTCTATGCTCCATGGGGAGTCAAAAGAACACACGTTAGGCGGTAACAGTTCCTGGAGGACCAGAGTTTTCCCAGAGCTCGAATCTACAAGGGCCTTGACGGTTTTTCTCCCAATCAGGGCTGGAAATAGCCAGGGATTGTAATTTTCTATAGTAAAGGCCGAGGCGACGGTCCTGCTGAATGAACAATCCATCTGTGGACAGTCCACATACCGGTGGCCTTGTTCTCCGCAGGCGGAACATGGAGAGGGTTCCCTCGCAGGAGGTTGCTGTGGATAGCGCTCCGCTGGACCGGATACTGGAGACCAGGCATCTGGTGGGTACTGTGGGCAACGTCCTCGGTAGTTCCTCTCATTTTGCGACGAGCCGACATCCGGAAGGAGATGAGGGTCTCTGCGGGGACCAGCATTTGGACTCCGTCCTTGCTGGAACGACTGCTCCTTCCGTTGGACTTGGCGGTTGTGTATGGATGGGCCGTAGGTTCCCCATTGATCCGACCTCCCTCTTTGGGCGTCCGCAAGTGCCGGTGGAGTCGGGTCCAGGACACTCACCTGCTGCTCAGCCCCAAGGAAGTTCTCCACGAGTCGGACCCACGAGCGTGCGGAAGGGGGTATTATTTGTAGAAATTGTTCTAAACCCACCTGCTCAAGAATTGCCTCCTTTGTGCACTCCTCGGGTTGTATCCAGCGAGTACACAAGTCCAATAATCGCTGAGCGAGGTCCCGGGGTCTCATCTTAGTGGTGTACTTCATGTTCCGGAACTGCTGCCGGTAGGTCTCTGGGGTCAGACCTAAGCGATCCAGTATGGCGGCTATTCATTTTCGGTAGTCCATTGCCTGATCTGCTGGGAGACCCTGATATGAAGCCTGGGCTTCTCCTATGAGGAGCGGGGCCAAAGCAGTTGCCCAGCGATCTGTAGCCCAGGCCTGAGCTTCGGCAACTCTTTCAAATGTCAGTAAAAAAGCTTCTGGATCCTCGTTCGGCGCCATTTTCCTCAGGAGTATTGGGGTCTGTTTGCATGTTCTGGAATGGCAGACCCTTGGAAATGGGTCAGCAGCTTGGCAATCCACTCATCTTGTGCTGCCTGTAATCTTTCATCTCTCTCCGCTTGCAGCCAGGCCTGCTCCTGCATTTACTGTCCCTGCTGTCTGGTCTGCTCGCACAGAAACACTTTTAACATTTCTTCCATTCTTGTGAATGTGTGTGTGGCCCTTTAACTGCAGGAGCCTTTTGAAAATCTCACTTCTGAACACCATATGTTGCAGGGTACATGCAACTACACACGCGGGTTTCTTGACAAGACTTATTTATTAAGCCTTCAAAGATATACAGCACACAAAAACAAAAATAGCTTTTCATCAGCAAACAAAAGAAAAAATTGCTTTTCATTAGCAAACAAAAGAAAAATGGCCTTTTCTTCAGCAGACCAAACAAAACAGTTTCTCTTTAACAGACAGTGTAAAAATAAGGATGCTACCCTTTTCTAAGCAGGAGACAGACAGTTCATAATTCATCTAATTTGCTAACAGACCTTGTATCAGTAATCTCTTCAGCAGCTTACTCCTCTCTCCTCAACAGCCAGCCTCATGTGTCTACAGCCTGGGGTTTTAACACACCTTGATAAGGCAGCTGGGATCCAACTAATTGTCCTGAGGTTCCCAGCTGAAGTTAACCTAGTCACTTCTGCACTGCAGACTAGACATAGGTCTGCCAGGCATATAGCTGGTGGCTTTTATTTACCCTGTCACAGAGATGTACACGAGAGGACAACGAATTGCGGATATTCAAAACTGGCTAAGTACTTATGGCCTCGTTGTGCCAGAAGCAACCGTGAGCTATCATGCCCACGGTAAGACCAAAAAAGTAAAGAGGATACCAACGGTCACTACCGCGTAAGTACTGTACTGTACTGTATCTATCTATTATTATGTTATCGCTGTATATTTATAAAACTATTCTATACAGTATGTATCTATTTTTATTGTTATCGCTGTATATTTATATAACTCTATTCTATAGCGTATCTATCTATTTTTATTGTTATAGCTGTATATTTATATAACTCTATTCTATACAGTATCTATCTATTTTTATTGTTATCGCTGTATATTTATATAACTCTATTCTATACAGTATCTATCTATTATTATTGTTATCAATGTATATTTATATAACTCTATTCTATACAGTATCTATCTATTATTATTGTTATCGCTGTATATTTATACATAACTCTATTCTATACAGTATCTATTTATTATTATTGTTATTGCTGTATATTTATACAGTTTAACTATTCTATTAAAGTAATATCAATATTTGGCAATACTGTAGGCTTGAGCATAAATGTACCCGTACTTGTGGCCTACTGTAACGTATTGTTGTTTTTCCTTTAAACTGTATGGAGACAACTGTTCTGGTTGACAGAATAAGTGAAGAGAATGATGAGAAGAGTGCCTTAAGGGTCAAAGACACTCTGCAGAAAAATCACAATCTAACCGTATCAGAGACCAGCATTAAGAAGATGAGACGCAGAATTGGATGGGAATATGGACGTGTGAGGTTAGTACTGGACAGTACAGGAGGCGAAAAGTGTGGTTTTATAAACTGTACTGTACCTATAAAATTATTCCTTGTCATTACAGAGCGTACCCTATGATAAGGGACGTCAACAAGATAAAGAGAGTGGTCCAGGAACAGGCATGGAGCGACTGTGGCGAAACGTTTGAAGATTGCATCTTTACTGACGAGTCTACTGTATCTCTGGAGAGATTTGCCACCTTTGCATTCCACAAAAAAGGACGCATATCTATGAAGCCACGTCCAAAACACCCAGTGAAGATGCATGTGTGGGGTGCCATCTCTAGGCGTGGACCAGGATGCATCGTTATCTTTGATGGTACAGTATAATAATGCACAAAGTCACATGCTGTAGCCTTAAGCACTGTACTGTACTACTGTAGTGTGCATTATTTTGAGCACATTTCTTTTCTTGTTACAGGAATCATGAATAAAGCTTTTTTCCAAGAGCAAATAATGCAGAGATTGTGGAATACATCACACGTGAATTCCCAGATGGTCACCGTTTCTACCAGGACAACGATCCGAAGCACACCGCGTCAACTGCACATATTCTTGCCTGCGGTATCAACTGGGTGAAGACGCCAGCAGAGTAAGTACTGTAACGGTGTCTCCTTTTTTCCCACTGTTCACTGTGTACTGGTATCTCTTTAACTAATTCTCCTTTTTTCCCCCTCCAATGACAGATCGCCAGACTTCAATCCTATCGAAATGGTCTGGCATCAGCTGAAGGACCATATCCGAAAAGTTGTGAAACCCTCAAAAAAGTATGTGTTGGCGAATGGCATAATGAGTTTTTGGAACGATGTGCTCACCGTGGAACGGTGTAATAAATATATCGACCATATTGCGACTGTGTTGCCCATTGTGATAGAGCGTAATGGGCAAGCATCAGGAAGGTAGTATAGTACTGTACAGTAGTATGGTAAATACAGGCACACCAAGTACAGCATGATACAGGTAAGTATGGCATAGATTGTTTTACAGTATACAGCATGCACTTTACTGCACTAATTTTTAATTTTTAGAGAGAGCTGGCTGCACTACAAATCTTGTTACAAAGTATTTTACAGTACAGTAGTTCCAGTATACAGTAGTTTGACAGTAGTAACTGCATACAGTAGTCCAATATGGAGTAGTTTTATTGTACACAATGCAATTATATGCACTAACTGCACTAATTTTTTCTTTCCTTTTCAGAGACAGCTGGCTGCAGTACAAAGGGATGGGTGGGGGAGGGGGGGAATCATGTGTAAATTGTGTGAACTGTGTGAACTGTGTGTATAGTATAGTAGACTGTATATCTACAATCATGATTTACACAAACCCCCCCCCCCTCTCTCAATGAACTACAGAATGCAATGTGGCCATGACGAACAAGATAAAGACAAAAAAATTGTATTGCTGTTTTTATTATCATAAATGTGCATTATTCATGATTATTTGTATTTTTCATTCTTCCATGATTATGCACCGGCCCTCAAATTTCAACTGACAGAAGAACTACAGTACACTACTGTACACTACTGTATGTGTACAAAGAAGATAAACACTGAAAATGATTATTTGTATTTTCTATTCCTGATAAAATAAAATAAATATTTCATTATATTCACATTTTTTTTCCTTTGAACTTTAAATTCACTGTGAATGTGTGTGTGTGGGGGAAGGAGGGGATTCTTCAAGAAGGCTTACATTTTTATTCATTGGTTACATAATCAGATTAACATATTCAGTTCGAGAAGGGTTTATCACAAGTGCGCATGCGTTACCGTAAACAAAGTCTCAAAGGGTTGGGGGGGGGGTCATCATAATGGATTAGCATAAGGGATTAGCCAAGCATTTGAAAATGATTGTGAAGTTATACACGCATGCGCATTAATCATCAAGTAGGTCTTTTCCCAAAGAGGATTACACGCAGGCGCAGAGATGTGACGCTCGGCTCTTGACGATTAAAAGCACAAAGCAAAGCTTTTGAAAATGAATGGTTTTCGAGAGGTGTTGATAAGAAGTTGAAATCCTTGAGCCTTGTGTGTGTCTGCGGGGGGAGGGGGGTAAAGCTGTATGAAGGATTAGTAGTACTGTAAAACAAAAAATAAACCTGGCGCCAAAATGTTCAAAATGGTAAGTCCTGTGATCCTCAGTGAATCTGCACAAATGCTTGACAGGCCATGAAACGAGAAAAAAGAAAACAAATACAAATCATAGTGTACAACTGCTGGGTAACGTCAGTCTACACTATACAACATATACACAAAATACTCCTAGTGAACAAACTAAAAATAAAATTTATTATAAAATTAACTCTGTCATAAAATATAGCAATAAAGCAATGAAGAGCAACTGGTCATCTGGTGATGGTAAAAATCCAAACCCTACTTACGAAAAGCAAGTTGATAACAAGCGATGTAATAACAGTGTCCACTCTGCATCGCCGGTACTCTCGCACAAACTCCCTTCTAGAATGCACAGGACCGTGCCAGTGGTGGAAGCAGTCTTTCTGGGGCTCTCATGCCGACAACACGTGTGGCTAGTCGCCCTTCCTTCCCTCTCCTATCCGCCTGGCAGCTGATGCGCGCCCACGCACGAGTGTACCCGTGCTCTTAAAGGTGTCAGTTGTCAACTTGAGGACTGCTTTGAGCACTTGTATGAGCAGCCTGTCAGTAGTAAAAAAAAAAGTGCAATTTAGCGCTTGTGTGAACAATATTATACAGTGATACAAACAATAGAACAAAACCTGTGATACAGTCTATGATGGAGGTAGTCCTTAAGCTGCCTGGGAAGTTGATCCGGTATCTTCCAACCAGATGAGAAGATTGTGTAGAATAACCTCCTATGGCGCCGAGGATAGGAAACGGAATAGAGTCTTGTGCAATGGTTTTCTTCTTGTACTAGGAATCTCAGAGAGGGAGACAAGAGATAAACAGAGAACACCACAATAGTGTATTACCCTTGGGACAGTAGATAATGTGATGAATAAGGTATAAAGAGCATTTATTGGTTAAAACAATTGTTGCTACAATTGGAGTAAAACATGTTATATGCTAATAAACAGTTGATCAATCTCCTGCTGAGTAAATGAGAAAAGCTCCCAAGCGCTTGTGCTTAAGGAAGCTATGTTGCTCCGCCGTTGGTAAAAACTGAAATCCTACTCACCGTCCATGAGTAGGACATGTGCAATGGTTCGGGGTCTTTTGCCAGGAATAACCGCTCGCCGTGGGGTGCGAACCTATATATGGGTAAGTGGGAGGATGATGTCATCTGGTCCAACAGAGAATTGGGAGCGAATCTTGTCCTATGGCGGCGCTACATAGACGACGTCATATTCATTTGGAGGGGCACAAACTGTGAATTAGAGACATTCAAAATATATCTTAATTCCAACGACAGGAATTTGACTTTTACGTTTAAGGAAAGTAAAAACTGCATAGAGTTTTTGGACTTACAGTTATAAACAGAAAACAACATTTTGAAAACAAAAACATATTACAAACCTGTGCAAGCGAACAATTACTTACTAGCCAGCAGTCACCACAATCCAAATTGGATTAGAAACATTCCCAAAGGACAGCTGGTCAGGATAAAACGTAATTGTTCAGACCCCCTAATCTGTGATGTCCAGACACAAGAACTAAAACAAAAATTCATTGATCGTGAGTATAATAAACATCTATTGGATAATGCCATAGAGACTGTCAAAGCTATGACAAGGTCAGACCTGTTGGAATAAAAACAAAACAAAAAACTAATACAGCAGTTGACACAGTTGCCTTCATCACAAAATACAGTTCTTTAGCACCACAGATTGTGAAAACATTTGATAGATACTGGGCCCTTTTTACGGCAAGATGACATCTTGAAAGGATAGTCGTGACTTCGTCTGTATTTTTAACAGGTCTCATAATGTTTTGATCCCCAGACCCCCACATCAATAAAAATTACATAAAGCATGTGAATGACCAGTGTAACATTAAAAATCTACAGTACCGATAGAATATCAGAATAACAAGAATTTTTATGCAGGCACACATGTCTTGAAACGAAACATAAAAAAAATATATATATTTTTTTTTTCCAGACTTGAACTTCCACATGATTATGAAGTTATACACGCATGCGCATTAATCATCAACTAGGTCCCGTCCCAAAGAGGATTACACGCAAGCGCTGAAATGTGACACCATGCTCTGTACGTTATTCACGCAGGAATGTGATGACAGGTTCGGGATGATTGAAGCCAGAAAGCCATCTGGCTGGAGAGGTGTACTGAACTGTAGATAAGAAGTTGAAATAGTACTTTAGCCGTGTGTGTGTGGGGGCGAGAGGGAGAGCACTGTATGCGCCGAAATGTGATACTGTAACACGCCTATGCGTTTCAACAATGTCCAAATGAGACATACAGTACTGTACGGTACACTCATAATACTGTATAAAAAGAGTATGAAAACAAGAAAAGTACTGATTACAAAATAATACAGTTCATACAGTACTGTATAGAAATGTGATAATTTTATATTTGCAGAACACGCAACGCTATATTTTTGTAATACTGTGTAACCCATATACCCCCCCCCCCCCACAGACACATTGCTATATCTAGGGTGTGTGAGGGCTGGTTACATGTGCTTGAGTGGTGCGTACCTGCAGGTAACAGGAGGGCCTGAGCTTCCAGCGATGGTTTTGGGTACACAGGACCAGGTTTCTGGGGTAGTTAGGTGAAGAAAAAAGTGCGCAACTAATGTTAATAGTGAAGTGATGAATATAGATTAAAAAACGTGACCTTGGTTAATTAGAGCGTCTGCAGCTGCGATAGAAGGGAGGGCTCAGGAACCCCCTTTAACTAACAGAAAAAAACACAAAAAACACAGCGCACGACGCTCATAGTGCATTATAAGTTATAAAAACAAAGCATGCGATTAATCATCAATAGGTCTTTTCCCAAAGAGGATTACACGCAGGCGCAGAGATGTGACGCTCGGCTCCTTGACGATTAAAAGCACAAAGCAAAGCTTTTGAAAATGAATGGTTTTTTTCGAGAGGTGTTGTTAGAAGTTGAAATCCTTGAGCCTTGTGTGTTCTGCGGGGGAGGGGGTAAGCTTTATGATGGATTAGTAGTACTGTAAAACAAAAAATAAACCTGGCGCCAAAATGTTCAAATGGTAAGTCCTCTGTGATCCTCAGTGAATCTGCACAACATTCTTACAGGCCATGAACGAGAAAAAAGAAAACAAAATACAATTCTAGTGTACAACTGCTGTGGTAACGTCAGTCTACACTATACAACATATACCACAAAATCGCTCTAGTGAACAAACTAAATAAAATTTATTATAAAATTACACGAATCTGTCAATAAAGATAGCAATAAGAATGAAGAGCAACTGGTTCATCTTGTGATGGTAAAATTCCAAACCCTACTTACGAAAGCAAGTTGATAACAAGCGATGTATATCACAGTGTCCACTCTGCATCGCCGGTACTCCTCAGCACACAACTCCCTTCTAGAATGCACAGGACGCGTGCCAGGGTGGAACCAGTCTTTCTGGGGCTCTCCATCCGACAACACAGTGGCGTGATTGCTAGTCGCCCTTCCTTCCCTCTCCTATTCCGCCTGGCAGCTGATGCGCTCGCCCACGCACGAGTGTACCCTTCTCTTAAAGGTGTCAGTTGTCAACTTGAGGACTGCTTTGAGCACTTGTATAGCAGCCTTGTCAGTATAAAAAAAAAGTGCAATTGTAGCGCTTGTGAACAATATTATACAGTGATACAAACAATAGAACAAAACCTGTGATACAGTCTATGATGGGAGGTAGTCCTTAAGCTGCCTGGGAAGTTGATCCTTACTTCACCAGATAAGATTGTGTAGAATAACCTCCTATGGCGCCGAGGATAGGAAACGGAATAGAGTCTTGTGCAATTTTTTCTCTTCTTGTACTAGGAATCCCAGAGAGGGAGACAAGAGATAAACAGAGAACACCACAATAGTGTATTACCCTTGGGACAGTAGTTGTGAGAATAGGTATAAAGAGCATTTATTGGTTAAAACAATTTTGCTACAATTGGAGTAAAACTGTTATATAGCTAATAACATTTGATCAATCTCCTGCTGAGTAAATGAGAAAGCTCCCAAGCGCTTGTGCTTAAGGAAGCTATGTTCTCGCCCGTTGGTAAAAACTGAAATCCTACTCACCGTCCATGAGTAGGACTGTGCAATGGTTCGGGGTCTTTGTCAGAATAAAACCGCTCGCCTGGGGTGCGAACCATATATATGGTAAGTGGGAGGATGATGTCTCATCTGGTCCAACAAGAATTGGGAGCGAATCTGTCCTATGGCGGGCTACATAGACACGTCATATTCATTTGGAGGGGCACAAACGTGAATTAGAGACATTCAAAATATACTCTTAATTCCAACGACAGAATTTGACTTTTACGTTTGGAAAGTAAAAACTGCATAGAGTTTTTGGACTTACAGTTATAAACAGAAACAACATTTTGAAAACAAAAACATATTACAAACCGTGCAAGCGAACAATACTACTAGCCAGCATTCCCCACAATCCAAATTGGATTAGAAACATTCCCAAAGGACAGCTTTCAGGAAAAAAACGTAATTGTTCAGACCCCCTATCTGTGATGTCCAGACACAAGAACTAAAACAAAATTCATTGATCCGTGAGTATAATACCATCTATTGGATAATGCCATAGAGACTGTCAAAGCTATGACAAGGTCAGACCTTTGGAATAAAACAAACAAAAACTAATCAGCAGTTGACACAGTTGCCTTCATCACAAAATACAGTTCTTATGCACCACAGATTGTGAAACATTTGATAGATACTGGGCCCTTTTTACGGCAAGATCGACATCTTGAAAGGATAGTCGTGACTTCGCTCTGTATTTTTAAACAGGTCTCCATAATGTTTTGATCCCCAGACCCCCACCAATAAAATTACTAAGCATGTGAATGACAGTAACATTAAAATCTACAGTACCGATAGAATATCAGAATAACAAGAATTTTATGCAGGCACACATGTCTTGAACGAAACTAAAAAAAATATTATATTTTTTTTTCCAGACTTGAACTTCCACATGTTATGAAGTTATACACGCATAGACGCATTAATCATCAACTAGTCCCGTCCCAAAGAGGATTCACGCAGCGCTGAAATGTGACAGAACCATGCTCTGTACGTTATTCACGCAGGAATGTGATGACAGGTTCTGGATGATTAGCCAGAAAGCCATCTGGCTGGAGAGGTGTACTGAACTGTAGATAAGAAGTTGAATAGTACTTTAGCCGTGTGTGTGTGGGGTGCAGAGGGAGACCACTGTATGCCCCGAAATGTGATACTGTAACACGCCTATGCGTTTCAACAATGTCCAAATAGACATACATTACTGTACGGTACACTCATAATCCTGTATAAAAGAGTATGAAAACAGAAAAGTACTGATTACAAATATACAGTTCATACAGTAACTGTTAGAAATGAATATTTTTATATTTGCGACAACGCACGCTATATTTTTGTATATTGTGTAACCCATATACCCTCCCCCCCCCCCCCCCACAGACGCCTTGCTATATCTAGGTGTGTTGAGGGCTGGTTACATGTGCTGAGTGGTGCGTACCTGCAGGTACAGGAGGGCCTAGCTTCCAGCGATGGTTTTGGGTACACAGGACCAGGTTTCTGGGGTGTTAGAGTGAAGAAAAAGGGCCAACTAATTAATAGTTGAAGTGATGAATATAGATTAAAAAACGTACCTTGGTTAATTAGAGCGTCTGCAGCTGCGATAGAAGGGAGGGCTCAGAACCCCCTTTAACTAACGAAAAAAACACAAAAAACCAGCGCCACGCTCATAGTGCATTAAATTATATTGACATAAACATATTAAAGGTGAGTATTATGCGTACATCAGAGTAATAGTAAACCAGGCAATTTTGGGATAATGTTACCCACACCACGTGGAAGCCGGATCAGATGCCTCCACATGAGGATGGAAGCTGGTCTTCCTTTCACACCGGTTCCTGTTCAGGTAAGTGGGAAGTCTTTGATAGTCCTTGCTCCCAAAAGTGAGTCAACACACGTTAGCAGCTCTGCCTTAGATCGCTGCTTTGGACGGACCTCCACACCAGCTGAGATCCTCTCTCTCACCCCTCCGTTGGAACACTTCCGGGTTGGTGACGTCACCGCGGGGTTTCTCGCGATACTGGCGCCGTTTACACTGGTATGCTCGTCGTAGGGGGCAGTAGTTAGAAATAATACTGCTCTTAGGCTCTCCAACGCGTTTCAAAACCGTAGGTTTCTTCATCAGGGATAAATGTATAAATGGAATAAATTGGGTTTTAAATACCCCACGCCATGACCCCATTGGTCCAATTAGTTAACTTCTCCACCAATGAAGAATGGCAGGGAGGGTCAAATACCCGACTGCACGCCTTGCTTGTTGTCATTGACAACATAACAATACAAATAAACTTTATAGACAAGCAAATAAATAAACAAAAATGGACATAGAACATATAAAGCGCGATAGGTGATTCTAAAACAAGAGAGGAATATTAATGCATGGAAAAAGTTTATGCAGCATATTGGTGACACTTTAACCTCCCATCATATCACCTTTCTCAAAGAAAGAGCACGAAAATGAAGTTTATTAACTTGTAAGATTCTAATTAAAGCACAGTGAAACAGTCAAAAAACGCATGCTATAAATTGGCATATAAAAAAGGATATACCTTTCACATTTAAAAGGACAAGAGGCAAAAGTTAAAAATGATGAATTATAATATTGAACTAGTAATATAGTCAGGCATATACCTCAAATCTCATGAGGATAAATCAATATAGAGCCAGATATCTATATCCTTATTTAAACCTGGATGAGGGTTGGTGGATGTATCCAGAAGGTTTCCTGTCTAGTATGTTCTTTGACTCTTCTCCCCCTCTTCTATTCCTTGTTATATACTTGATACTTTGAATAGAAGGGAGGGGGGTCACTGTTGTGACATTGTGCATAGTGTTTTGACAGGCTATGCTTCATATACCCTATTCTAATGTTGCGCAGATGTTCTTGAATGCAACTTTTAGTGGGCGTTTAGTACGTCCCACATATAATAGGCCACACGACACTCTATTATATATACTACTGGTCTGTGTTTACAATAAATAAAATCTTTTATGTCGTCATTTATTCCAGTTTTACACATAAATGTCTTTTTATCAGGGTGCAAATGCTTGCATACTGAGCACTTCCCACATTTAAAGTTCCCAATAGGTTTATTGTTCAAACCATTTTTTATCCCTATTTTGATGTTCTTTTGGCTTTATATCACTTGGGATAGTGGGTTCTTTAATTTTTTTGCCTTTCTATATATAAATTTCGGGAACTTTGAGATGTGAGCACTCAGCAGCGAGTCATTCGAGAGAATAGACCAATGTTTTTTTTATTTTTCTCAATCTGCTCCTGTGTCATTGAGTTAAAATTAGTGATAAATGACACATTACATTTTCCCTCATTCTCTTGTAAGCTCTTTATTTTTTATTGTTCTTTAGCAATAGCATTGTTTTTCTTTCTATTTTCTCTCACTTTTTCCAGGTCTATTTAATTTGTCAAGATATAGCCCCTCTCCACAAATCTCAAGTCAATTTTTTGCCTGTTCTTCAAAATCTATATCTGTATTACAATTTTTCCTCAGTCTATAGTATTGGCCACTAGGTATATTTTTTATCCACGTTTTTTTGTGGTTACGGTGGCTAGGAGGAGATTATTTGAATCAACTTCTTTGAAATATGTTCTCGTCACTAACCTCCCCTCATCTGACACCACCAGGCTAAGATCTAAAAAGTGTATTTCTTTCTGGTGGTCTACATGCGTGAAGTTAGATTCCTATCATTGTTGTTTAAATACTTATTAAGTGCCAACTGAACACTGGTCGCCGTCCCATATGCACAGAATATCGTCTATGAAACGACGCCATACAATAATATTTGTTTGAAAGGGTTATTCTTATATATATAATCATTTTCCCACCTCCCATATACAGGTTTGCGAAACTGGGGCAAACCTCGTGCCCATTGCAGTTCCCAACCTGCAGGAAAAATTCATCCATAAACATAAAGTAGTTGTGTTTTAAAATGTAATTATTGAGTCCACAATGATTTTCTATTGAGAGGATGTATATTACATCATTCAGTTAGAAAGAAAATGGCTGTGAGGCCTGCCCATGTGTGATTTTTTTTAGGGCCTGCACATCACATGTGAGCCACCTATATGATTCCTTCCACTCAAAACCTTCCAACAAATTCAACACGATGTTGAGTCTCTTAATATGAAGAAGTTGGCCACTAGGGTTGGAGAAGTAGTCCACATATTGGGACAAATTGGCAGTCAGACGTCTCATTCTTCTTCCCGAATATGACGGTCTACCGGGTGGATTCGTTAAACTTTTATGCGTTTTGGGAGGTGTAAAAGATAGCAATTCTTGGACAGCTGGAGTATAGGAAATCATATTCACTTTTTACTATGACATTTTTTAGTGAGGGGCTTCATCTAGAAGGCCTTTCAATAGATAAAAACTCCCCTTGTAGGATCTTTTATTCAATCTTTTGGTAGGAGGTGTCGTTTAGGGTCTGAGGCGCTCCCCCTCATAATCCTTCCTATTTTGTAACACGACACCTCCCCCCTTATCAGCTTTTCTGATATTAGGTCCTTATTTTGTTGTAGGAGTTTTAGAGCAAGAGTTTATTTTTTCATTTTTATTTAAATTGTGTCTTATAGCACCATTCTGAACATTATTTGTTAAGAGATTAAAATCTTTATTGAAAATGTTGAAAAATGTCTCTATGTGATGGCCTTTAGAATGTGCAGGGTAAAATTTAGATTTCCCTCTAAAGTGGGTATGTGTGCAGGTTAACTCATTGTTCACAGTCTCTGTCTGAAGAGTTCCAGATGGAGCAGAACTGTTTTCAGTTACTACATTCAGTAAACTATTCTCCAAATCAGATTTTATAAAGTGTCTCTTCAAAGGGAGGTTGCGAACAAACTTTTGGAGATCTGTGTATAGTTGAAATGCACTTGGACCACATGAACGAGAGAAAGTGAGGCCTCTGTCCAAACTTTTTTTTGGTCATCTGTTAGATCACCGTAGACAGATTAAGATCCCTTGGGTGATGATGTTTTCAGACTGTCGCGCATCTCTTTTTCTTTAATCCTGCCCCCCCCCTCTTGTCCCTCTCCTGATAGAACCCTTTTCCTTCTTTCCTTTATTTCTGGTTTTTGTATGGGGCCCGTGACTCTCTTCCTTCCTAGGGGATCTATATGCCTGTTTTTTACTGAGTCTAAAGGGACCCCACGATGGGAGGGAGTGTTAATGTAAACAGGGGTGACATGCCGATGGACCGAGGGTTACTTTGAGTATAGGTGAATAAAAAGGCGTGGTTGTTGAAATATAAATTAAGGTGGACAGAAATACATCTGTGGTGTTATCAAGGTCAATCAATTGGAAAAGTGTGGGGGAATGTCCATAATTAATGAGGGCAGAGGAATTTGTGCGAGTCATTCTAACTCAACGTGTTATAAGGTTAGGCACTTGGGTGGTTCTCTTGCTGTGAAGTGGGTCCCCTCAAACAAAATCCCATTTTTTCCCAAATTTCACCCCTCCCCTGTATGCAACACTCATAGGGAAGAAGATGAGGGGGTAATAAGGGGATCAACTCCGTTCAGTATTAGCCGCAAATGCCGATAAAAAGGGGGGGGAAGTCATCGAAGTGTGCTTTCACTAACAACACCATCAGAATACTCGCAAACATGAAAGTCTGGTCGGACGCAAGAACACAAACCACCATCCGTCGGAAAAAAAAAAAAAGGCTCCGAACAAACCCTCCTTCACAAACACCAGGGCTCGACCGCCGACGCCGATGGCAACCCCCTCCCCCCCCCCCCCCCCCCCCCCCCCCCCCCCCCCCCCCACCCCCCTCCCCCCAAAAGAAAAAAAAAAAAACCCCCCCCCCCTCCCCCCCCCCCCCCCGCCCCCTGCCTACCGCCCTCCCCCCCCCCCCACGCCCCGCCCCCCCCCCAAAAAAAAAAAAAAAAAAACCCCCCCCCCCCCCCCCCCCCCCCCCCCCCCCCCCCCCCCACCCCCCCCCCGCGTCACGTTGAAGAGACACTTGAAAATCTGATTTGGAGAATAGTTTTTTACTTAATGTAGTAAACTGAAAAACAGTTCTGCTCCATCTGGAACTCTTCAGACAGAGACTGTGAACAATGAGTTAACCTGCACACATACAGTGTTGAATTTGTTGGAAGGTTTTGAGTGAAAGGAATCATATAGGTGGCTAACATGTTTTGATTTCAGCCCTATACACAATACATCCCACTGGGGCAGGCCTCACAGCCCTTTCATGTCTTTTCTACTGAATGATGTAAAATCTACACCTCTCATAGAAATTCATTGTGGACCAATAATGTAACATTTGTAAAACACAACTACTTTATGTTTTTGGATAAAACTTATATTGACATAAAAAAATATTAAAGGTGAGATATGGCGTACATCAGAGTAATAGTAAACAGGCAATTTTGGGATAATGTTACCCAACACCACGTGGAAGCCGATCAGATGTCCTCACATGAGGATGGAAGCTGGTTCCTTTCACACCGGTTCCTGTTCAGGTAAGTGGGAAGTCTTTGATATCCTTGCTCCAAAAGTGAGTCAACACGTTAGCAGCTCTGCCTTAGATCGCTGCTTTGGACGGAGCTCCACACCAGCTGAGATCCTCCTCTCACCCCGTTGGAACACTTCCGGGTTGGTGACGTCACCGCGGGGTTTCTCGCGATACTGGCGCCGGTTACACTGGGTATGCTAGTCGTTTAGTGGGGGCAGTAAAGTTAAAATAATACTGCTCTAGGCTCTCAACGCTGTTTGAAACCGCTAGGTTTCTCATCAGGGAATAAATGTATAAATGGAATAATTGGTTTTTAAATACCCCACGCCATGACCCCATTGGTCCAATTAGTTAACTTCTCCACCAATGAGAGAATGGCAGGGAGGAGTCAAAATACCGGACTGCACGCCTTGTTGTTGTCATTGACAACATAACAATAACAAATAAATTATAGACAAGCAAATAAATAAACAAAAGGATAGACAATAATAAAGCGCGATAGGTGATTCTAAACAAAGAGAGGAATATTAATGCATGGAAAAAGTTTATGCAGCATATGGGGAAACATTAACCTCCCATCATATCACCTTTCTCAAGAAAGAGCACGAAATGAAGTTTATTAAACTTGTAGAGATTCTAATTAAAAGCACAGTGAAACATGCAAAAAACGCATGCTATAAATGGCATATAAAAAAAGGATATATACCTTTCACATATTAAAAGGACAAGAGGCAAAAGTTAAAAATGATGAATTATAATATTGAAACTAGTAATATAGTCAGGCATATACCTCAAATCTCATGAGGATAAATCAATATAGAGACCAGATATCTATATCTTATTTAAACCTCCTGGATGAGGGTATGAGTTTATGTTCCAGAAGGTTTCCTGTCTAGATAGTTCTTTGACTCTATCTCCCCCTCTTCTATTCCGGTATATACTTGATACTCTTGAATAGAAGGGAGGAGGGGTCACTGTTGTGACATTGTGCATGTGTTTTGACGGCTAGCTCATATACCCTATTTAATGTTGCGCAGATGTTCTGAATGCAACTTTTAGTGGGCGTTTGTTTAGACGTCCACATATAATAGGCCACACGGACACTCTATATATATATCTACATGGTCTGTGTTACAATAAATAAAATCTTTTATGTCGTCATTATTCCAGTTTTACACATAAATGTCTTTTATCAGGGTGCAAATGCTTGCATACTGAGCACTTCCCACATTAAAGTTCCCAATAGGTTTATGTTCAACCAATTTTTTATCCCTATTTTGAGTTTTTGGCTTTATATCACTTGGGGATAGTGTGTTCTTTAAATTTTTGCCTTCTATATAAAATTTCGGGAACTTTGAGATGTGAGCACCAGCAGCGAGTCATTCGAAGAATAGACCAATGTTTTTTTATTATTTTCTCAATCTGCCCTGTCATTGAGTTAAAATTAGTGATAATGACACATTACATTTTCCCTCATTCTCTTGTAAGCTCTTTATTTTTTTATTGTCTTTGCATAGCATTGTTTTTCTTTCTATTTCCTCACTTTTCAGGTCTTATTTAATTTGTCAAGTGATAGACCCCTCCCACAAATCTCAAAGTCAATTTTTGGCCTGTTCTTCAAATCTATAATTGTATTACAATTTTTCCTCAGTCTATAGTATTGGCCACTAGGTATATTTTTTATCCACCGTTTTTTGTGGTTACTGGTGGCTAGAGGAGAATTATTTGAATCAACTTCTTTGAAATATGTTTCGTCACTAACCTCCCCTCATCTGACACCACCAGCTAAGATCTAAAAAGGGTATTTCTTTCTGGTGGTCACATGGTGGAAAGTTAGATTCCTATCATTGTTGTTTAAATACTTATTAAGTGGCCAACTGAACACTGGTCGCCGTCCCAATGCACAGAATATCGTCTATGAAACGACGCCATACAATAATATTTGTTTTGAAAGGGTTATTCTTATATATATAATCATTTTCCCATCCTCCCATATACAGGTTTGGAAACTGGGGCAAACCTCGTGCCCATTGCAGTTCCGCAAACCTGCAGGAAAAATTCATCCATAAAATAAAGTAGTGTTGTTTTTAAAATGTAATTATTGAGTCCACAATGAATTTTCTATTGAGAGGATGTGATTTACATCATTCAGTAGAAAAAGAATGAATGGCTGTGAGGCCTGCCCATGTGGATGTTTATATAGGGCCTGCACACATGTGAGCCACCTATATGATTCCTTCCACTCAAAACCTTCCAACAAATTCAACACTGATGTTGAGTCTCTTAATATAAGAAGTTTGCCAATAGGGTTGGAGGAAGTAGTCCACATATTGGGACAAATTGGCAGTCAGACTCTCAATTCCCGATATGATCGGTCTACCGGGTGGATTCGTTAAACTTTTATGCGTTTTTGGGAGGTGGTAAAAGATAGCAATTCTTGGACAGCTGGAGTATAGGAAATCATATTCCTTTTTACTATGACATTTTTAGTGAGGGCTTCATCTAGAAGGCCTTTCTTTCAATAGAATAAAAACTCCCCTTAGGATCTTTTATTCAATCTTTGTTAGGAGGAGGTGTCGTTTAGGAGTCTGAGGGCCTCCCCCTCATAATCCTTCCTATTTTGTAACACGACACCTCCCCCCTTATCAGCTTGTCTGATAATTAGGTCCTTATTTTGTTGTAGGAGTTTTAGAGCAAGAGTTTATTTTTTCATTTTTATTTAAATTGTGTCTTATAGCACCATTCTGAACATTATTTGTTAAGAGATTAAAATCTTTATTGAAAATGTTGAAAAATGTCTCTAGTGATGGCCTTTAGAATGTGCAGGGTAAAATTTAGATTTCCCTCTAAAGTGGGTATGTGTGCAGGTTAACTCATTGTTCACAGTCTCTGTCTGAAGAGTTCCAGATGGAGCAGAACTGTTTTCAGTTACTACATTCAGTAAACTATTCTCCAAATCAGATTTTATAAAGTGTCTCTTCAAGGGAGGTTGCGAACAAACTTTGAGATCTGTGTATAGTTGAAATGCACTTGGACCACATGAACGAGAGAAAGTGAGGCCTCTGTCCAAAACTTTTTTTTGGTCATCTGTTAAGATCACCGTAGACAGATTAAAGATCCCTTTGGGTGATGATGTTTTCAGACTGTCTCGCAATCTCTTTTCTTTAAATCTGCCCCCCCCCTCTTGTTCCTCTCCTGATAGAACCCTTTCCTTCTTTCCTTTATTTCTGGTTTTGTATGGGCCTGACTCTCTTCCTTCTTAGGGGATCTATATGCCTGTTTTTTACTGGTCTAAAAAACCGATGGAGAGGGTGGGCAGGTGATCCATACTTGGACTGGTTTATAAACTTTTTGATTAAAATTTGAGTCATGTTTTTTCATATTCTCTTTGTCCATATTAAAATTTGGAATGTAATTTTCACCTTATAATTGGGGTTTCTGAAGTGTCCCTCAAATCTAGGATGAGGGGTGTTCCCCGTCGATATGTGGATGAAAGCCATGTGGCCAAAGTGAGCATCGTATCCCTATCTGCCATGTCCCACCATCAACAGACATCTCAAAAGTTGTTCGACACTCACTTTGAAGAACAACTTTATAGAAATACTAATTTGGAGATATTTTCTGTATGTAGGTAATGAAACACAGTTATGCTCCATCTGGAACTCTCAGACAGAGACATGAACAATGAGTTAAACCTGCACACAATACGTGTTGAATTTTGTGTGAAGGTTTTGAGTGAAGGATCATAATAGGTGGCTAACATTGGATTGGCAGGACCCGTATAGCACAAACCATTCCCCATGGGGCAAGTGCTCCACACAGCCATCATCTTTTTCTACGTGAATGATGTAAATCTTCATCCTCCCTCATAGAAAAGTCATTGCATTGCGACTCAAAAAATTACATGGGGGAAAAAAAACAAATACGACGGGAGGGGGGGGGATGGAGAGGGGGCCAGGCAGGGGGGCGGAACGGCAGAGCGGCACTGAGAGGGGGGGCCCCCATGGGACGCAAACCGGGAGAGGGGGAGCTGAGGGGAAAAGGAGGAGAGAGAGAGAAGAACTCCGGGGCAAAAAACACAAACAGGAGGGGAGGGCGCGGGGCAAGAACAGAGGGCAGAGAACAAAAAGAAAAAGGAAGAAGAAAGAGAGGAGGCAATAAACACAAAAGCAATACAAGCCTCAAGGATGAATATATAGACAATAGCAAATGAAGAAGAGCAAGTAAGGAAGAACAATCGAGAAAACTATGAGAGAGATAGCATGGGACTCTTCCCTCCCTTTACCTCCTCCTAGCTACTCACTTTTCCCTGGTTTCGGCTCTACTTCTCTCCTTTTCTTTCCCCCTCCAGCCCCTTATGGCCTCCTCTCCCCCTCCTGTCTTCTCCCCCTATTTGCGTACTCGCAGCGCCCCCCTATAGGCTCTATGCCTCGACTACCATCGCTCCTTTTTCTTTTTAGGGTTCTACTGCTCCTCCGTATCTTGTTTGCGCTTGCTTCCCCGCTCTCAACTTATGGACTTTTTTTTCCAACACTCGTCAGATACTCGGGCATACTTCCTACGTTTTTCTATTTCTGTATTCCGTCCCCTCTCTGCCTCATTTGGTCTATGGTAGTCATCCTCTCGTCGTTCTTTACGCGTATAGTGCTGCTTTTTTGTTGTTCCTGAGGGATCTTTATATTTTTCTAATTCTACCTTCTTTTTCTGTTCGTCGTCCTCACTTGTACGTCCTACTCCCCCTATCTTCCTTTTATTCCCCGTTCTAGGTTTGGACTCTTAGAGTAACAATGAAGATACCATAAGGCAGAACAAGACCAAAGAATATAGAAGCACTAGACCCACACAAGGTCAATAAGATGTCACAGACAAACAGAGAAGGTAGTGGCTCTTGACTTGATTGCCGAGTTTGGTATGTAGCAATTGTGAAGATTGTTTTCTGTCCCTCGTTTGGTGTAAGTTTGCAGGTTGATATGGGGGATGGGAAAAGTTAGATGTAGGTGAGCAGATGAATCCCTTTCCAAATATTTGTAGGGCGTTATAGACGATATTCTGTGCATAATGGGACGGCGACCAGTGTTCAGTTGGCACTTTAATAAGTATTTAAACAACAATGATAGGAATCTAACTTTCACGCATGTAGACCACCAGAAAGAAATACACTTTTTAGATCTTAGCCTGGTGGTGTCAGATGAGGGGAGGTTAGTGACGAGAAACATATTCAAAGAAGTTGATTCAAATAATCTCATCCTAGCCACCAGTAACCAACAAAAAAAACGTGGATAAAAAATAACCTAGTGGCCAATACTATAGACTGAGGAAAAATTGTTAATACAGATATAGATTTTGAAGAACAGGCCAAAAAATTGACTTTGGATTTGTGGAGAGGGGCTTCATCTTGAAATTAAATAAGACCTGGAAAAAGTGAGGAAAATAGAAGAAAAAAACAATGCTATTGCAAAAGAACAATAAAAAATAAAGAGCTTACAGAGAATGAGGGAAAATGTAATGTGTCATTATCACTAATTTTAACTCAATGACAGGCAGATTAAGAAAGAAAATAATAAAAAAAAAAACATTGTCTATCTCTCGAATGACTCGCTGCTGAGTGCCTCACATCTCAAAGTTCCCGAAATTTATATATAGAAAGGCAAAAAAATTTAAAGAAACACACTATCCCAAGTGATATAAAGCCAAAAGAACATCAAAATAGGGATTAAAAAAATGGTTGAACAATAAACCTATTGGGAACTTTAAATGTAGGAAGTGCTCAGTATGCAAGCATTTGCACCCTGATAAAAAGACATTTATGTGTAAAACTGGATAAATCACGACATAAAAAGATTTTATTTATTGTAACACAGACCCAGGTAGTATATAATAGAGTGTCCGTGGGCCTATTAATGTGGGAGTACTAAACGCCACTAAAAGTTCGCATTCAAGAACATCTGCGCAACATTAGAATAGGGTATATGAAGCATAGCCTGTCAAAACCACTATGCACAATGTCACAACAGTGACCCTCCCCCTTCTATTCAAGAGTATCAAGATATATACCAAGGAATAGAAGAGGGGGAGATAGAGTCAAAGAACTATCTAGACAGGAAACCTTCTGGATACATAAACTCAATACCTGCCATCGAGGAGGTTTAAATAAGGATATAGATATCTGGTCTCTATATGATTTATCCTCATGAGATTTGAGGGATATGCCTGACTATATTAGTTTCAATATATAATATCATTTTAACTTGCCTCTTTGTCCTTTTTATATGTGAAAGGTATATATCCTTTTTTATATGCCAATTATAGCATGCGTTTTTTGCATGTTTCACTGTGCTTTAATTAGAATCTCTACAAGTTTAATAAACTTCATTTTCGGCTCTTTCTTTGAGAAAGGGGATATGATGGGAGGTTAAATGTGTCACCAATATGCTGCATAAACTTTTTCCATGCATTAATATCCTCTCTTTGTTTTAGAATCACCTATCGCGCTTTATTATTGTCTATGTCCATTTTGTTTATTTATTTGCTTGTCAATAAGTTTATTTGTTATTGTTATGTTGTCAATGACAACAAGCACAGGCGTGCAGTCCGGGTATTTTGACTCCTCCCTGCCATTCTCTCAGTGGTTAGAGAAGTTAACTAATTGGAACAATGGGGTCATGGCGGCGTGGGGTATTTAAAAACCCAATTTATTCATTTATACATTTATTCCTGATGAAGAAACCTACGGGTTTCGAAAACGCGTTGGAGAGCTAGAGCAGTATTATTTCTAACTTTACTGCCCCACTACGATGAGCATACCCAGTGTAAACCGGCGCCGCTAGTATCGGCGATGAGAGAAACCCCCGGGTGAGTCACCAACCACGGAAGTGTTCCAACGGAGGGGTGAGAGAGAGGATCTCAGCTGGTGTGGAGCTCCGTCCAAAGCAGCGATCTTAAGGCAGAGATGCTAACGTGTTGACTCACTTTTGGGAGCAAGGACTATCAAAGACTTCCCACTTACCTGAACAGGAACCGGGTGTGAAAGGAACCAGCTTCCATCCTCATGTGTGAGGACATCTGATCCGGCTTCCACGTGGTGTTGGGTAACATTATCCCAAAATTGCTGTTACTATTACTATGATGTACGCATAATACTCACCTTTAATATTGTTTATGTCATATAATTTTTAATGCACTATGAGCGTTGTGCGCTGTGTTTTTGTGTTTTTTTCTGGGGGTAGTTGCCTCATTCTTTTAGTGTTGGTGCAGCGCCTCATCCTCTATACCTTCCAGGGATAGGGGTAGGACAGGTATAGAAGAATTGACCCGGTCCCAGGGTGGATGCTCCAGAATTCACACAACAGTCGTTAGTAAGGTCAGCAATGCTCTCTTTATTGTCTCTAGCTTGCAACACAGCAGCCTTGCAGCACGCAGCCGCAACAACAACAGCAATAGCAGCAGCACACAAAGAAATCCCAAGGTGTACAGCACTTTCCCTCTCCTCTCTCTTTCCTCCAAGAGGTACTCCGACAGGATGGTCTGTGAGGGGGCTCAAAACCCCAGTGCCCACCTCAGAGTGTCCCCTCTTGGTTGGGGGAGATCTCCCCATCACCCCTCATCAGGGTGAGGGGCCATTGGTCCCACTGGGAGCTACTGCTCAATCGCCAACTATCATAGGCCAGAGTCTCTTTGTAGCTCTCCTGTCCCAGGAGAGAGCTCGATCTACTTCTCTCCTCCAACTCCAGGACAGACTTCCTAGAAGTGACTAACTGACACTCTACCGAGCTGGCTGCTAAATAGAGTCAGCCCCACCACTCATGATGTCAGCAGGACCTCCCCTCTGTCTCTTGCCGTCAGAGAGTCATGGGCCTGCATCTATCACCGGGCAGGGGTGAAGGGGGAAAAACCCATGTTAAACCTACTGGCGCCGCCCTTAACAGGATCTTACCACAGTAGGTGAAAGAGGATTATATATAGCCCGTGCTGTTTACAGGGGGCTTCCTCTCCCTCTGGTGGGAATCCAATGGTCCCCACTTGGACCTAGCTGTGTAGCCAGTACCATTCTGCAGTGAACAACCTGAGAAACAAACACACTATGCATGCAGTTGGATAGATATAACATATGCTACATGAGGTGTACAGGTGTATTATATGATACATATAACACATGGTTACTCCCAATGTGGAGAACCCTATAGTAATGGTTCGGATCCGGTTTCCGAATTTTCCTGTGTGAAAGGGTTTGAAGTCAACCCCCTATCAGCTTATATGCCTTGGAAACAATGTCTGAGTGCTTCATCCAGCATTCAGAAGGTTAATCAGGAGGAGGCTAGGTAATGAGGAGGAAGCGGACACCTGATAACCAGCAAGGTAGAAAAGGATCTTTTACTGGGCAGTAGCTGGCTGCCTTAGACCAGAGCACACTGCTATGTGAGCTTCTAGCCAGAAAATTCACCAAAGTAACTACTGCAATCAAGAGTAAGAATTGTTCCTTTTTTTTTTCCTGACTGCTTAAAATACACTTACGGTTTGGTAAAGTTTAGCCAGCCAGCCTGCTAGATAGGCCTAGTGTGTTAGTCAGTTCTCCCAAGTGGAGCCAGGGTTGTTTTGGTTTAAAGGGACAGAGGTACCCACATGTTATGTTATGTTGTGGAGAAAGAATAAAGCAAACTGAACGTTTTCATTATCCTGAAACTACATGTGTGGACTGTTCCCTGACCTTGGCTACAGGCCATCCTGCACAGGTGGTGTCAGAAGTGGGATATTGGATGGCCCCTGTATCTGAAGGGCCACACAAAATAAAAAAAAATGGAGACATTTTTTTCTCAGTTCCTTAGCAACAGTCAGCTAGCAGAGAAAAGAGAAAAAAGAGACAGAGAGCAACAGGCCCAGCCAAATAGAATGGCAGGCCAAGCAAGCAGAGCGACAAGTCCAGCAAGATGAGCAACAGGCCCAGTGGGAGAAAAGGAAAAGCTACCAACTGCTAGTCAAAGGCCCAGCCCCAGGCAGACAGAGATTCCAAAATAACCCCACCCCCAGTGATTCTGCCTAAAATGGAAGCCAACCGACGACCAAGAGGCATTTCTCCTCACTTTTGAAAGGGTAGCCACGGCCCAATGGCTGGACAGTTGATCGCGGGTAACGACTGGCTCCACATCCTCATAGGAGAAGCTCAGGCAGCCACCAGGCTCTTCCAGCAAGACGAGGCAGTGGACTATTAGCAACTAAAGGCATCTATTCTGGATCGCCTAGGCCTCACTCCAAGAGACTACCGACAGCAGTTCCGGACAGTCAAATATACAAACAGAGACAGACCCTGGGTCTAGCCCACCGCTTAGTAGACTAGGTACCAGGTGGATACCACTGGAGAAGCATACCAAGGCAGAAATCCTTGAACAGGTTGTGCTCAAGGAAGCTCATACAGATACTGCCTCCTCCTCCCGCTCCTGGGGTAAAAAGACACGCTGCATTTTCCCTGGATCAGCGGTCCACTTGGTGGTGGAAAATTCCTGGTGACGACACCCAACAGGATAGCTGGGAACGGTCCATGCAAACACCAGTTGCTTCCGGTGATACCAGGGCAGGAGAGGACAATCGAGGGGTCTACAACCCGCCACCTCGGGAGATCCAGTCAACCGATCGGAAGACCCTTCCCATCTCGGAGGGTTCCTGGTACCAACTCCCGCAGAGACGCCGTCCCGGGGTCCGAGGCCATTGATCACTCAAGGGAGGCCGCCACCTACAGATTCCCTGAGAACGTGGACTTCGTCACCAATCGGTGGAGAGGATTACCACAACCAACCAGAAGGGAGGATCCATCCAACCAGCGAGAAGTCCAAACACCGAACCATGTCGAGAGCATCCGCTGGACGACCGAGTTTGCGGACTAGGAGATGATGAGAGAGGACTATTCATATGGCAGAACCACTGCCACAGCTTCCTCCGAGGGAACACAATCCGTGGTTAGTCCCAGCATCTTGGAGGGGGAAAATTGTAAAAGCCATGCTGGACTCAGGATATTGAAAAACCTGATCCTAGAGGGCCTAATTCCAGGCAAGCAAACAGAATTTCCTATGACTCTTTGGAAATCGAGTGTATCCAGGGGATACAAAGATAATACCTGACGGCGAAACATTCTACTGCGTATCAAGGTCAAGAGGCTAGCCTAATAGTGGGAGTTGCTCCCATGGCTACTGCTCTGTTCTACTTGGCTGAGGACTGGCCCTACCGAACAACATGTTGGCCCCCTACTCCTACGGAGCTACATTCTCTTGGTACACGGAGAAGCCCAGAGACTGTTTCCTTTTCCCCAGGATTTCCCCGTAGACACCACGTCAAAAAGACAGTGTAAACAGAGTCGGGCGGAAAAAGAGGACTGGTTAAGAAAGGCTGGGACTCTTGGTACATTAGTCAGCCCAAAGGACTGCAGGTCATGGCCGGAGGAGATGACCAGGGTGGGGAACAGCATAGTACGGCATTTTGCAAGACACGGGTGGATGAATTTTTCCTGCAGGTTTGCGGAACTGCAATGGGCACGAGGTTTGCCCCCAGTTTCGCAAACCTGTATATGGGAGGATGGGAAAATGATTATATATATAAGAATAACCCTTTCAAAACAAATATTATTGTATGGCGTCGTTTCATAGACGATATTCTGTGCATATGGGACGGCGACCAGTGTTCAGTTGGCCACTTTAATAAGTATTTAAACAACAATGATAGGAATCTAACTTTCACGCATGTAGACCACCAGAAAGAAATACCCTTTTTAGATCTTAGCCTGGTGGTGTCAGATGAGGGGAGGTTAGTGACGAGAACATATTTCAAAGAAGTTGATTCAAATAATCTCCTCCTAGCCACCAGTAACCACAAAAAAACGTGGATAAAAAATATACCTAGTGGCCAATACTATAGACTGAGGAAAAATTGTAATACAGATATAGATTTTGAAGAACAGGCCAAAAAATTGACTTTGAGATTTGTGGAGAGGGGCTATCATCTTGACAAATTAAATAATGACCTGGAAAAAGTGAGGAAAATAGAAAGAAAAACAATGCTATTGCTAAAGAACAATAAAAAAATAAAGAGCTTACAAGAGAATGAGGGAAAATGTAATGTGTCATTTATCACTAATTTTAACTCAATGACAGGGCAGATTGAGAAAATAATAAAAAAAACATTGGTCTATTCTCTCGAATGACTCGCTGCTGAGTGCTCACATCTCAAAGTTCCCGAAATTTATATATAGAAAGGCAAAAAATTTAAAGAACACACTATCCCCAAGTGATATAAAGCCAAAAGAACATCAAAATAGGGATAAAAAATGGTTGAACAATAAACCTATTGGGAACTTTAAATGTGGGAAGTGCTCAGTATGCAAGCATTTGCACCCTGATAAAAAGACATTTATGTGTAAAACTGGAATAAATGACGACATAAAAGATTTTATTTATTGTAACACAGACCATGTAGTATATATAATAGAGTGTCCGTGTGGCCTATTATATGTGGGACGTACTAAACGCCCACTAAAAGTTTGCATTCAAGAACATCTGCGCAACATTAGAATAGGGTATATGAAGCATAGCCTGTCAAAACACTATGCACAATGTCACAACAGTGACCCCTCCTCCCTTCTATTCAAGAGTATCAAGTATATACCAAGGAATAGAAGAGGGGGAGATAGAGTCAAAGAACTATCTAGACAGGAAACCTTCTGGATACATAAACTCAATACCCTGCATCGAGGAGGTTTAAATAAGGATATAGATATCTGGTCTCTATATTGATTTATCCTCATGAGATTTGAGGTATATGCCTGACTATATTACTAGTTTCAATATTATAATTCATCATTTTTAACTTTTGCCTCTTTGTCCTTTTAATATGTGAAAGGTATATATCCTTTTTTATATGCCAATTTATAGCATGCGTTTTTTGCATGTTTCACTGTGCTTTTAATTAGAATCTCTACAAGTTTAATAAACTTCATTTTCGTGCTCTTTCTTTGAGAAAGGTGATATGATGGGAGGTTAAATGTGTCACCAATATGCTGCATAAACTTTTTCCATGCATTAATATTCCTCTCTTTGTTTTAGAATCACCTATCGCGCTTTATTATTGTCTATGTCCATTTTTGTTTATTTATTTGCTTGTCTATAAAGTTTATTTTGTTATTGTTATGTTGTCAATGACAACAAGCAAGGCGTGCAGTCCGGGTATTTTGACTCCTCCCTGCCATTCTCTCATTGGTGGAGAAGTTAACTAATTGGACCAATGGGGTCATGGCGTGGGGTATTTAAAACCCAATTTATTCCATTTATACATTTATTCCCTGATGAAGAAACCTACGGGTTTCGAAACGCGTTGGAGAGCCTAGAGCAGTATTATTTCTAACTTTACTGCCCCACTACGACGAGCATACCCAGTGTAACCGGCGCCAGTATCGGCGAGAAACCCCGCGGTGACGTCACCAACCCGGAAGTGTTCCAACGGAGGGGTGAGAGAGAGGATCTCAGCTGGTGTGGAGCTCCGTCCAAAGCAGCGATCTAAGGCAGAGCTGCTAAACGTGTTGACTCACTTTTGGGAGCAAGGACTATCAAAGACTTCCCACTTACCTGAACAGGAACCGGTGTGAAAGGAACCAGCTTCCATCCTCATGTGAGGACATCTGATCCGGCTTCCACGTGGTGTTGGGTAACATTATCCCAAAATTGCCTGTTTACTATTACTCTGATGTACGCATAATACTCACCTTTAATATTGTTTATGTCAATATAATTTTTAATGCACTATGAGCGTCGTGCGCTGTGTTTTTTGTGTTTTTTTCTGGGGTAGTTGCCTCATTCTTTTAGTGGTGGTGCAGCGCCTCCATCCTCTATACCTTCCCAGGGATATGGGGTAGGACCCGTATAGAAGAATTGACCCCGGTCCCAGGGTGGATGCTCCAGAATCACACAACAGTCTTTAGTAAGGTCAGCAATGTCTCTCTTTATTGTCTCTAGCTTGCACACAGCAGCCTTGCAGCACGCAGCCGCAACAACAACAGCAATAGCAGCAGCACACAAAGAAATCCCAAGGTGTACAGCCTTTCTCCTCTCCTCTCCTTTCCTCCAAGAGGTACTCCGACAGGATGGTCTGTGAGGGGCCTCAAAACCCCAGTGCCCACCTCAGAGTGTCCCCTCTTGGTTGGGGTAGATCCTCCCCATCACCCCCTCATCAGGGTGAGGGGCATTGGTCCCACTGGAGCTCTGCTCACTCGCCAACTATCATAGGCCAGAGTTCTCTTTGTAGCTCTCCTGCTCCCAGGAGAGAGCTCGATCTACTTCTCTCCTCCAACTCCCAGGACAGACTTCCTAGAAGTAGACTAACTGACACTCACAGGAGCTGGCTGCTAAATAGAGTCAGCCCCACCCCTCATGATGTCAGCAGGACCTCCCCTCTGTCTCTTGCCGTCAGCAGAGTCATGGGCCTGCATCTATCACTCAGGGCAGGGCGTGAAGGGGGAAAACCCATGATTACTACTGGCGCCAGCCCTTAACAGGACTTACCACAGTAGGTGAAAGATATATATATAGCCCGTGCTGTTTACAGGGGGCTTCACTCTCCCTCTGGTGGAATCCAATGGTCCCCACTTGGACCTAGCTGTAGCAGTACCATTCTGCAGTGAACAACCTGAGAAACAAACACACATATCATGCAGTTGGATAGATATAACATATGCTCACATGAGGTGTACAGGTGTATTATATGATACATATAACACATGGTTACTCCCAATGTGGAGAACCCTAGTAGTAATGGTTCGGATCCGGTTTCCGAATTTTCCTGTGTGAAAGGGTGAAGTCAACCCCTATCAGTTATGCCTTGGAAACATATGTCTGAGTGCTTCATCCAGCATTCAGAAGGTTAACTCAGGAGGAGGCTAGGTAATCAGGAGGAAGCGGACACCTGATAACCAGCAAGGTAGAAAAGGATCTTGTTACTGGCAGTAGCTGGCTGCCTTAGACCAGAGCACACTGCTATGTGAGCTTCTAGCCAGACAAATTCACCAAAGTAACTACTTCAATCAAAGTAAGAATTGTTCATTTTTTTTTTCCTGACTGCTTAAAATACACTTACGGTTTGGTAATAGTTTAGCCAGCCAGCCTGCTAGATAGGCCTAGTGTGTTAGTCAGTTCTCCCAATGTGGAGCAGGTTTTGTTTTGGTTTAAAGGGACAGTGTACCCACATGTTATGTTATGTTGTGGAGAAATAAAGCAACTGAACGTTTTCATTATCCTGAAACTACATGTGTGGACTGTTCCCTGACCTTGGCTACAGGCCATCCTGCCACAGGTGGTGTCAGAAGTGGGATATTGGATGGCCCCTGTATCTGAAGGGCCACACAAAAATAAAAAAATGGAGACATTTTTTTCTCAGTTCCTTTAGCAACAGCTCCAGCTAGCAGAGAAACAGAGAAACAAGCTGAGCAACAGGCCCAGCAAATAGAATGGCAGGCCAAGCAAGCAGAGCGACAAGTCCAGCAAGATGAGCAACAGGCCCAGTGGGAGGAAAAGCTACTCCAACTGCTAGTCAAAGGCCCAGCCCCAGGCAGACCAGAGATTCCAAATAACCCCCCCAGTGATTCTGCCTAAAATGAAGCCAACCGACGACCAAGAGGCATTTCTCCTCACTTTTGAAAGGGTAGCCACGGCCCATGGCTGGACAGTTGATCGCTGGGTAACGACTGGCTCCACTCCTCATAGGAGAAGCTCAGGCAGCCTACCAGGCTCTTCCAGCAGACGAGGCAGTGGACTATTAGCAACTAAAGGCATCTATTCTGGATCGCCTAGGCCTCACTCCAGAGACCTACCGACAGCAGTTCCGGACAGTCAAATATACAAACAGAGACAGACCCTGGGTCATAGCCCACCGCTTAGTAGACTTATGTACCAGGTGGATACCACTGGAGAAGCATACCAAGGCAGAAATCCTTGAACAGTTTGTGCTCAAGAAGCTCATACAGATACTGCCCTCCTCCTCCCGCTCCTGGGTAAAAAGACACGCTGCATTTTCCCTGGATTCAGCGGTCCACTTGGTGGAAAATTTCCTTGGTGACGACACCCAACAGGATAGCTGGGAACGGTCCATGCAAACACCAGTTGCTTCCGGTGATACCAGAGGCAGGAGAGCAGACAATCGAGGGGTCTACAACCCGCCACCTCGGGAGATCCAGTCAACCCGATCGGAAGACCCTTTCCCATCTCGGAGGGTTCCTGGTACAAACTCCCGCAGAGACGCCCGTCCCGGGTCCGAGGCCATTGATCACTCAAGGGAGGCCGCCACCTACAGTATTCCCTGAGAACGTGGACTTCCGTCACCCATCCGGTGGAGAGGATACCACCACCAACCAGAAGGGAGGATCCCATCCAACAGCGGAGAAGTCCAAACACCGAACCATGTCGAGAGCATCCGCTGACGACCGAGTTTGCGGACTCAGGAGATGATGAGATGGACTATTCATATGGCAGAACCACTGCCACAGCTTCTCTCCGAGGGGACCACAATCCGTGGTTAGTCCCAGCATCTCTGGAGGGGAAAATTGTAAAAGCCATGCTGGACTCAGGATATTGAAAAACCCTGATCCTAGAGGGCCTAATTCCAAGCAACAGACTTTCCTATGACTCTCCTTGGAATATCGAGTGTATCCATGGGGATACAAAGAGATACCTGACGGCGAACATTCTACTGCGTATCAAGGATCAAGAGGCTAGCCTACTAGTGGGAGTTGCTCCCTGGCTACCTGCTCCTGTTCTACTTGGCTGAGACTGGCCCTACTTCGAAACATTGTTGGCCCCTACTCCTACGGAGCCTACTTCTCTGGTACCGGAGAAGCCCAGAGACTTGTTTCCTTTTCCCCAGAGATTTTCCCCCGTAGACACCACGTCCAAAAGACACGTAAACAGAGACGTGCGGAAAAAGAGGACTGGTTAAGAAAGGCTGGGACTCTTGGTAACATTAGTCAGCCCAAAGGACTGCAGGTCATGGCCGGAGATGACCAGGGTGGGGAACAGATAGATACGGAAATTTTGCCAGACCTGGATCTTCCTGACTTCCGTCAGAGGCAGAGGGAAGACCCAGCTCTGGCTAGACAATATGAGAAGGTGGTACAGGTCAACAACAAGATAATGGATGAACAAGGTGTAAGAGTGTTTCCAAATTTTGAACTGTTGAATGACATCCTATATCGTGTGAATAAGGTTACACAAACAGGGGAGGTCATTTGACAGATGCTAGTCCCTAAAGGGTTGATTAAAACAGTGTTCACCCTAGCCCATACTCTCCCATGGGGTGGTCATTTGGGCAGAGATAAGACCACGGACCGCATCTCGTCCCGGTTTTACTGGCCAGGCATACATGGTGACATCATGAAACTATGTGAGACATGTCCTGAATGCCAGTTAACTAGCCAAAAAGGACAGAAGCCGGCTCCCTTGGTCCCTCTGCCCTTGGTAGCCGTCCCATTCGAGAGAATTGGGGTAGATCTGGTCGGACCTTTAGGACCCTCTGCGAAGGGACATAAATTTATACTCGTTGTTGTAGATTATGCCACCAGATATCCTGAGGCCTTCCCTCTGAGATCAGCCACTGCTAAACAGGTTGCTCACAGGCTGTTAGAACTGTTCTCTAGGGTAGGACTTCCCCAAGTAATGTTAACTGACCAGGGAACAAATTTCATGGCAAAGTTAATGCAGGATGTCCTGAAGTTATTGGAGGTAAAATCCGTCCGGACCTCAGTCTACCATCCTCAGACTGATGGTTTGGTAGAGAGGTTTAACCGTACTTTAAAAACCATGCTTAGGAAGTTTGTGGACACTGAAAAGCGAGCTTGGGATGAACTTCTCCCTTTCCTGTTGTTTGCGGTACGAGAAGTTCCCCAATCATCCACAGGCTTCTCCCCGTTTGAGCTCCTATATGGATGCCAACCTCGGGGTATTCTCGACCTACTGAAGGAATCCTGGGAGGAGGAGCCTTCCCCCTCCAAGAATACCCTTCAGTATGTCATAGACCTTAGAAACCGCCTAGACATGATAGGTCGGTTTGCTAAGGAAAACCTAAAATCTGCTCAAGAACGTCAAGAGAGGCAGTATAACCAAAATGCTCGCTTGAGGGTCTTCCAACCTGGGGACCAAGTGATGCTACTACTACCGACATAAGAGAGTAAACTCCTTGCGAAGTGGCAGGGTCCTTTCCAAGTTCTCCGCCGCACCGGGGTGGTGAACTATGAGATCTCTCAGCCAGGGTCCAGGAAGGGTAAACAAATCTACCACGTAAACCTCCTGAAACCCTGGAAAATGATGAGATCGCTGTTCATCCACCCTCAGAAAGGAGAGACGGATTTGGGTCCACAGCTTCCAAAGGGTAGTACGTACAATGACCCTCAGGTTCCCATGGGAGGGCAGTTAACAATGGAACAAAGGTCAGACCTACTAGAATTATGTGACCAGTTCCCAGATGTTTTTCTGAGCTGCCAGGGCAGACTTATTTAGTGTCCCATAGGATTGAGACAGAACCTGGCGTAAAAGTACGGTCCCGTCCCTATAGATTGCCAGAGGGCCGAAAAGACCTGGTAGAGAGGGAGATAATAGACATGTTGGAATTGGGCGTGATCGAGGAGTCTCACAGCGAATGGTGTAGCCCTATAGTGTTGGTCCTTAAACCAGATGGGAAGGTGAGGTTTTGCGTGGATCTACGAAAGTTAAATGCTGTATCCAGATTCGATGCATACCCAATGCCTAGGTTGGATGAATTGCTTGACTCTCTTGTTAAAGCAGAGTATATCTCCACCCTAGATCTCACGAAAGGATATTGGCAGATACCTCTAGCGGAAGAATCCAAATGCAAAACTGCCTTCGCCACCCCTCTCGGTTTATGCCAATTCGTCACTATGCCATTTGGGTTACATGGGGCTCCAGCCACGTTCCTAAGGTTAATGGACAAGGTACTACGACCCCATAGGACATATGCCTCGGCCTACTTGGATGACATTGTCATCTATAGCAGACACTGCAGTCTCATATAAAAAGGTTAAGGGCAGGCCTAACGTCCTTAAGAGAAGCAGGGCTCACTGCAAATCCAAAAAAATGTGCCCTGGGTAAATCCACTACAAAATACTTGGGCTATGCCATTGGGGGAGGGATAGTAAGGCCACTAGCTAGCAAGGTGGCCGCCATAAAGGAAGTCCCCACCCCACAGACAAAGACACAGGTCCGCTCCCTTTTGGGGTTAGCAGGGTATTACAGGCGGTTTATCCCCAATTTTTCAGAAATTTCTGCACCCCTAACAGATCTGACAAAAAAGAGTGCCCCGACCCAGTTAAATGGTCTTTGGAGTGCCAAGACGCATTTGACATGCTAAAAAAGTGCCTGTCAGAGGACCCCGCTCTTCGGAGCCCAGATTGTGAAGAGCCCTTCATCATCCAGACGGATGCCTCAGAGGTAGGACTGGGAGCAGTGCTGTCCCAGCAATTTGATGGTGTTGAACACCCCATACTGTTCATCAGCCGGAAGCTGTTCCCAAGGGAAGTGAGGTATTCCGTCATTGAGAAGGAGTGCCTCGCTGTAAAATTGGCAATTGAGGCCTTGAGACATTATGTCGCCGGAGTACACTTCACCCTGGTCACTGACCATGCGCCCTTGAAATGGTTAAACACCATGAAGGACACAAACTCAAGGTTGACCAGGTGGTATATGGCCTTCCAACCCTTCTCTTTTGATATACAGCATAGACCTGGAAAGGACCATGGAAATACTGATTTTTTGTCAAGAGAAGGAGTGGAGGGTCGGGCTTCAGCTGTGTGGGACTCTAGCCACACACAAACAGGGGAGGTATGTGACAGGGTGAAGTCAACCCCTATCAGTTATGCCTGGGAAACATATGTCTGAGTGCTTCATCCAGCACTCAGAAGGTTAACTCAGGAGGAAGCTAGGTAATCAGGAGGTAAGCGGACACCTGATAACCAGCAAGGTAGAAAAGGATCTTGTTACTGGCAGTAGCTGGCTGCCTTAGACCAGATCACACTGCTATGTGAGCTGTTAGCCAGATGGATTCACCAAAGTAACTACTTCAACCAAAGTAAGAATTGTTCATTTGTTTTTCCTGACTGCTTAAAATACACTTACGGTTTGGTAATGGTTTAGCCAGCCAGCCTGCTAGATAGGCCTGGTGTGTTAGTCAGTTCTCCCAATGTGAAGCAGGTTTTGTTTTGATTTAAAGGGACAGTGTACCCACATGTTATGTTATGTTGTGGAGAAATAAAGCCACTGAACGTTTTCATTATCCTGAAACTATACGTGTGGACTGTTCCCTGACCTCGGCTACAGGCCGTCCTGCTACATCCTGCCATTGTGATCCGTAACGGTCACAAAGAAGGACTGGACCGACCCATGCTCCCATCGATATATTACACTGTGCATGTATATACAACGTCCTATACTCCAGATCCTGACCAACTCAGTTATACGGTCCTCATTTTGATAACCGGCTTTACCAAACTTGGTCCGAAGGTATTCTTGTACGGCTTCTCAGAGCCAACTGTCTCTGCTCTCCTCTATTTCCCTCATGATGGGCTCAGGCACATAAGGGTTTTCATATCCATGTGACTGCCTATACCTAGCCACTATGGCTCTGTCGGCTCGGCTCAACTTAGTAAGCTTACGGTGACCCGCCCTGCTTGGCAGTACCCAAAATTCTGGTTCTACAAGAGCAATCTCGTTGTACAATATATTGGAGCCTTTGGGCTGAATGAGTTTCTGTTTTATCTCCTGGTACCTGTGATTTATCTCGTCCTCTACCTCCTGGGGAGTAAATGCACCTGCCGCCCACCAATGATCAACTATGTTGTTCTTAATGAGCAAGAACCGCGTACGGTCCATACCTTCATGGTACCCAGTGAACAGGGGTGCCCACCACTTGTCACGGTGTTCGTACTCTGTGGAATGGCTATTGTGCTCTACCTCTGACTCTGTTTGTGATGAGACACCGGATGTCCCCGCCTCTATAGAGCGCGACCAATCTCTCCTCCCTTTGGCATTTATGTACCTGGTAGGGTTCATTTTGTGAACCACCGTACTGACAGATCCAGCCTCTGCTGGAGTGTGGGACCCTCGGGCTCTCCCTCTAGCTGTAGGAGAAAACGGCACAGGGTTAGGCACAGGTATCACACTGTCATATGGTATTTCCCCATCTGACCCCTCATCGCTCAATTCCCAGTTCCGCAAATCTCTGGAGTATTTGTGATACTTGCTCAATTTATCCCCGCTAGGTCTTGGTGACAACACTCGTGATGGGACAGGGGCAGTGGCCGGAGTGATGGATCTAGGGGTTGGGGCAGGGGCAATGTTCAAGTCAGTGTCCAGCAAGCGGGTAATACCGCGACCAAGGGACGCTTTCTTGGGTGCTTTCTCCGCCATACTTCACGCTTCTCTCGATGGGCCTTGGCTCTTCAGGGTGGCCATTGCAGTGGCCATGGCTACTCTCCATGAGGAAAACAGCGCTCCCGGGCCTCTCTTCCCGTCGGGCTCGAAATTAACGTCATCGCCTGTGCCCGCGGAATCTCCATCCGCTCCGTGGTCACGCACCGGTAATGCGTCGTGGACCGGAAGGGGCGGTGGTGGAGCATCCGGTTTGCAGACGGACAAGTAGGCCTCAAGCCTCTCCTTCTTGTCCTCTGTGGTTTCTGTCTTCGCCTGGCGGGAGTAAGGGGGTTGTGGAGTTTCCTTACCACTCCGCTGCTTTTTGGGGTCCTCAGGAGTCGTCTCGGACGCCATCTCCGCTGCACTGGGAGTCACTACGGCCGTGGGACTTCTACGGGCCTCAGGTCGCACCAGCGCTCACCGTCGGAAGGTGTCCGGACTCGTCTGCTTCTCTTTGTTACCGCTGGGGTGGTTCGCCGGTAGGCGCATCGCCACCGATAGTACGCCAACCTTTTCCTCCGAGGATATCACGATCGGATCCTCCGCAAGGGAGTCACCGGGTTCTTCTGCAATACAACCAGTGGGTCTGGGTACGAAACGGTCTCGCTCCGGTACCTCCACTGCGGTCGCGCTCTTCTCCGTCAACAGTTCGCTCGGCTCTGTAGTGGGCTGGGCCATGGTTCTTCCCGCTTTTTTGCAACGGGGAACTAGGGCAGCCTTGTCTTTCATTTCCGCCACCTCCGTTAATAATCCCGGAGAGGCACCCCACAGGGTCTCGATCAGAGGCCATGGCTCATTAGGCCACAGGTAAAACGTGCCGCATTGAGGGCATCGTGCCTTGGTGCTTGGGACCGCTCCGTGTATCCCGCAGTGTACGCACAAACACCGGAGGTATTCGTGCTCCGCCACCTCCACTACCAGTAAGCCTCCTGGTAGCTGATAGATCATGGTGCTCATCTCGGACATTGTTAGCTCAGGGGTGGAACAGTTCAGTGTTTCAGCTCCTTGCTCCTCGAATGCCAGACAGAAGTGAAGCTCTTCGCTCTCGCTTCCTGTCCCTCCCTTTGCTGGGGAGGACGCTCCTGATTGCCTCTCCTTGTGCCCCCTCCCTCTGGTGGAATCCAGAGGCGGGGCCCTCCTTCTTTCAGTGTGACGCGACCTGGTTTGTTGACCAGTTACAGCACAGGTGGGTGGGCTTTTGGTTTTGCGCCGCTCCGCTCCTCTTGCAAGGGATCTGGATTTGGCGCCAAACCCCTGCACATTTCCCGCCACATTTCTCGTACAGTCTTTTTGCACGATTCACGTGCTCGCTCCAGGATCGGCGGTAAATACCATTTTACATCGGCTGCTATCTGCTGGGCCGTGGATGTCGCATTTGTCGCCATTTTGGGTTCTTCTTTGCTCCGCGGAGCACATGTAGTGACGGCCGACAACTTCGATGCGCCCACCACATGTAATTGTACACTACTCTCAGTGTCTAGGGTGTAACGTGTTCCTAGACGCTGACCGTACTTGCTGACACTTTCTGCTTCTCTCTGCATGCTCAATCTGGTACCCACTAATATGAGGTGGCATACCCCAGGCTAGGCAAAACTCCTTCTTGTGCACTGAACTCGGTGACTGTTCCGGCAAGTGCTCTGTGGTGCGTTTTATGTGGGTGCTAGCTAGTGTACCGGGCATCTCCCTAGGTACGGGCGTCCCTACTTTTGGCCACTCATAGTGCGGGCCTTGGGCCATGGTCCCTGGACACGTTAGCAGGCTAACCCCCCCAGTTACCTCACACTATCTGCCTCAAGGGACTAGGACAGCTATAGCTATGCACCCATCTTATGCCACCTTCTTAGGGCACCCAGTGCATACTGTGCGGGAGCGGAGGTCCACGCTCCCCTGACTACCCCCGGTATGCAATTGCGCCCTACTTTCCTCAGCACTTGACCGGAGAGTGCACATCACTCTTCCTGCTCTGCTTCGCTGTAAGCCTGTCCTGTTCGGGATCTCAGCAGCGTCTCTAAATGTAACCCATATCCCCCCCCCAGACACATATGCTATATCTAGGGTGTGTGAGGGCTGGTTACACATGCTTGAGTGGTGCATACCTGCAGGTAACAGGAGGGCCTGAGCTTCCCGCGATGTTGTTGGGGACACAGGACCAGGCTTCTGGGGTAGTTGCCTCATTCTTTTAGTGGTGGTGCAGTGCCTCCATCCTCTATACCTTCCCAGGGATATGGGGTAGGACCCGTATAGAAGAATTGACCCCGGTCCCAGGGTGGATGCTCCAGAATCACACAACAGTCTTTAGTAAGATCAGTAATGTTTCTCTTTATTGTCTCTAGCTCACACACAGCAGCCTTGCAGCACGCAGCCGCAACAACAAAAGCAATAGCAGCAGCACACACAGAAATCCCAAGGTGTACAGCCTTTCTCCTCTCCTCTCCTTTCCTCCAAGAGGTACTCCGACAGGATGGTCTGTGAGGGGCCTCAATACCCCAGTGCCCACCTCAGAGGGTACCGTCTGGGTGGGGGTAGATCCTCCCCATCACCCCCTCATCAGGGGGAGGGGCATTGGTCCCACCGGAGCTCTGCTCACTCGCCAACTATCTCGCCAAGTTCTCTTTGTAGCTCTCCTGCTCCCAGGAGAGAGCTCGATCTACTTCTCTCCTCCAACTCCCAGGACAGACTTCCTAGAAGTAGACTAACTGACACTCACAGGAGCTGGCTGCTAAATAGAGTCAGCCCCACCCCTCATGATGTCAGCAGGACCTCCCCTCGGTCTCTTGCCGGCAGCAGAGTCAGGGGTCTGCATCTATCACTCAGGGCAGGGCGTGAAGGGGGAAAACCCATGATTACTACTGGCGCCTGCCCTTAACAGGACTTACCACAGTAGGAGAAAGATATATATAGCCCGTGCTGTTTACAGGGGGCTACAACTGTATACTGTAAATTCTCCATTTTACAAATACTGCGCGCGCACACACAGACATAATACATTAGACATGCATTAGACTTATTAGACTTTTAAGACAACAGCTCGTGAACGCCCACCTGTGTTTTTAGATGGTATTGCAGTATAGCGGACAGCGCTAAAAATCCAAGCGCTAACATACCGGAAAGCGCTACGGAAAACAGAAAATATACCACATCTGGCCGCGATTAGCAGAGCACCGCGGATCCGGCCGCATTAGGATAAAGGCGGCTGCAGCTGTAACTCAAACAAACATAAAACTCAAACATACAACACTAAATAACAAACAAAACTTAGTCAACACTCAACATATAAACAAAAACAAACAAGGCTGTACACTGGCGACACACTTTATTCGAGCTCGGCTAGTCCCACGAATTCGGGTATACCCGGGTGTATTGAGGTTTGTGACTGTTTTCTGCCCGAGGTTATTTTCCAAGCAGGATTGAGCATTTTCTCCCAGTGTCTGCTGTTCTGGCTGCAATACTGCACAGTATATATATATATACTGCATTACAATTCATGAATTTATGCCATCTGGTAGACACGCGAAGCATTGCAGCCTATTAAATCCTAATCATTATCATTTAACAGATCAGCCGCCCGTCAGCCAGGCATGAACCCAGGCTGGGAAGGCAAACGCAACGGGGCTTGTCAGAGGTGAGGAGCGGCGCATTCCAGGTATCTGCCAGGTACATACTGGGTATTTGCTCGAATAAAGTGTGTCGGTGCAGTAGTAACAGTGATACTAATTTATTAAAATTAAAACTAAAATGGACACTAAGGTTCCATAAAAAGGAGATGGCCTGTTGAGGATGATCTGGTGGTTAAAACCAGAATCCTACTAACAACAGAGCAGATCAAAACAGGCATATACTAATGTCCAACTATAGCAAAGCAGCTCACATTATTCTCTCCTTCATGGCAGGCGAACGTCTGCAGACCCGTCGCAATGCTTTCTGTGTGAACCATATCTGTTCTCACACAACGGATAAACACACTGGGGGAAGGAGCAACTTCTGGATGCTGGATGTATAACAAACTTGAATGACTGCGCATGCACTTCTCCAAGGTAGCCATGACCTCTGACACAACACGTTTCGTTTACGTCACATCCTCAGGGGTTTACTGGTGTCTGATAGGTGCTTACATTTGTACACATTCAGCGGCTATGATTGGTGGGATTACTACCAATCAAATAACTCTAAAAGAACAGCCTACACACAATAAAAAACGCTGATATGACAATACAATAACAAATAAACTAAACATAAACTAATATCTAATACAACATAAAACAACAGTATAAATATGACTATATAAATGCATTACCCTTTTAAAGAAAATACAAACCAATATCAAAATAATCACATACTAGTTGCCAAAGTGATCTATATAAAAAAAACAGCAGCATCACGTAACACAATCAGCACAAGGCGAACAAAACCAAAGAAATATATATGTATATACAGTACAGATACAGCGGGTGTTATTCAAATATTTCAAGGGTTGTATTCCTGGGCATACCCAGGTCAATGCTGCGTGATTTCCTCAAACTTTACCGCATTAAGACGCGTGTTTATTAGTGTTTTTATTGAGTGCAGAAAATGGCATTTTAGCGTTGTCTGCAATACCGTCAAGAAACTCAAGTGGGCAATCGCGAGTTGTAGCCTTAAAAATCTAATTGCAATTCAACCTGTCTTTTATTGCCGTACTGTACAATACAGTACTTCAAGTGTGTGTAATTGTAATTTGAAGATTAACTTTACGAGTTCATACTGTATACTGTACATAGGAAAGAAGTCCTTTCTGAGGTTCCTTAGCCATTCACAAATCCTCTAACTGTAGAAGTATAAAAATATGAGCACACAGAACAAAAAGTATTTTTAACTAATTAAATGTTGGATTTGTAAAGGATAATAAAGGAAAATGAATAATTCTAAAATCCAACGTCGCTTTCACTTCTTCTTCCGAATGTAAAATATTTATTCCGTGCATGCGTGTATGTCTAATTGGAACCTGATTGAAACACATATGTTTGTCAGCACATTTCTGCGCATTCATGTATATCTAATTGGAACCTGATTGAAACGCATATGCGTGTCAGCACATTTCTGCACATGCGTGTATATCTAATTGGAATTTATTGAAAAGCATATGCGTGTCATGACTATAGTACAGTTCTGCTGGTAGTGTACTGTATATACTAAAAACAACGTTTATTTTCTAGAGTTTTATAGTATAGTGTAGATACAGTACTGTAAGTTTATTTAAGCACTAAAAGCATTTTAATTTCATTACTGTACAGTAAGATACAGCACAGAGCATTTCCTTATGGAGTCGCTACAGTAAGTACTGTATCTGCTAGATGGTAGTACAGTACTGCTGTTAGTGTATCTAGATAGCAAAAACCACTTTTATTTTCTAGATTTATATATTATTTTGTACATACTGTACAGCACTGTATTCTGTACAGTTCATCAATGGCACATTTTTATATATTGAAATGCCCAAAGAACTTTAGGTATAGTACTACTGTAAGTGTATAGACAGTAAAAACATGAACACACCAAAAAGTATAATTAAAGAATTACATTTTTTTATTTGTACAGGATAATAAAGTAAAAGGGAATAATACAAAAATTCAATGTTGCCTCTTTTTCTAAATTTACAATCTTGTCTTTTACTTCTTCGTAATGGCTGCTGCTTCTTGGACATCTGGGTCTGGAAAGAAAGAAACAATATTCTATATTATCAAGTTTACAGCATGATCTACTGTATGCAAAGAGTCACTGATTGATTGTAATTGGCTACTAATACAGGACTTATTCAACCAGTGTTTATTATTGCTGTTATGGTATACTAAGTATCAGACTTTCAAGTTAGTATTGCCATAACAATGTTACATTCTATTGGGAAAAATGTTACTGTGAATCCTCGGCTAAAAGGAGCTATAATCAAATTGAATCCCAAAAAAATGATGCATTCTACTGTAACAATAATCATTAGGTTTTGTTAGAAGTTTACTTTAGGGTTTGGGAGGTGTGGGGGAATTGGAGCACTGTGTCTTACTTGGTAGTTTTTCTGGGGCATTCCCTGCACCAGGGGGGGGGGTATTTCCTGCACATTGTCTTCGCCCAGCTCCAGACATGCACATCCAAAACAGAAATAGAAAAAAATATATTATACCAAGCATTAAAAGCATTAAACAATGAAACTATTTAAAACAATCAACTGGTTTTTATTTAGATTAAAAACATTGGCGGCGCATCTATATTTTTAAATACATTTATAACTAGCTTCAGTCATCAAACAAGTCAATGGATTTCAAGGGAAAAGCCCTTGTTTGCCTCAAAAGGCCATTCATGCTGTCTCTCACAGTTCTCATAAGAAGAGTGGTAACACTAAAATAGCGCCTAATTTCTTCCATAATTCTGTTCCTTAAAATTTGCAGGAACACCCTTCTTGTATTTATTGCCTTCATAATTTACATTGTGGGTCCACTCACTGTACAGCTCAAAACTGACGTGGTGTTTAAAGATGAACTGGACATATTTCTGAGGTAGATCACCACATCTGATTATGTTTTTATCCCGGATTCTCTGGGGCAGTTCTCTCAACAAGATATGGGAGCGTTAAAGGTCCAATCCTAGGTGCTGGAGCGGGTGTGCTTCTGGCAGCGGGCGGGGGTAGATGGTCTAGGAGGATGCTTTCCTCCGGTCATGGCCTTACCGGGGTTGTCATCTCCTCCACCAGAAGCCTATACATGTATTCTTCAGATGGATGGGGTGAGCGTGGGGGGTTATTTTTTATGGTTCGCACCATCAAGGCCAAATCCAGCGATTGAGAGGGTACGCGGGGGAGTGGGGGGGATTGTATGCGGTTCCTCCATGGGAGAATAAGATGCCTCCAGGCCACCCTCCTGCTCCTGCATCGGACATACATGGGCAGGAACTCCAAGCAAATAATAGACCCCGCAATGTTCCGCTCAATCATATCAGACGAACAGCCATGCACCAATCCATATTCTCCATGCGCTCCAAAAGACGATCCATCTTGGCCTCCATTTGGTCCCTGAATTGCTCTGTTGAGTTGTCAGTGAAAACAACATCACTGAAAACATCCACCATGCGGGCGATCGAGCTGGATATGGTGCAAGGAGTGCTGGTGTCACCTGGATGAATATCGGCATGGATGGGTGCTGGAGCAGGTGAGCTGGGGGTTTCTGGATGAGCATCAGTGTGGATAGGTGCTGGAGCAGGTAAGGTGTGGGGGGTTCCGGATGACATCGGCGTGGATGGCTGCTGGAGCAGGTAAGTTGGGGATTTCCAGATAAGCATTGGCGTGGATGGGTGCTGGAGCAGGTAAGGTGGGGGTTTCAAGGTGAGCATCAGTGTGCATGGGTGCTGGAGCAGGTAAGCTGGGTGTTTCCGGACGAACATCGGCACAGCTGGGTGCTGGAGCAGTGAGCTGGGGTTTTCCAGGCAACCATCAACGTGGATGTATGCTGGAGCAGGTAAGCTGGGGGTTTCTGGATGAGAATAGGTGGACAGTGGGTCAGAGCGAGCAAATGATTTGGAAACGGTGGTGGTTGGTGATGGCAGTGAAAAGTCTGGGATGTCCGATTCGGCTTCGGTGGGTGTGGGGGCACTTCTGGTGCCCGGCAAACAGGTTGAATTACGTTTAGTTTGGCCATTTTCTTCTTCACATAATAAGGACCAGGCTTCTTTGCCTTGGGAGTCTTCAGAATGTTTTCTTTATTAACCTTTGGCTTTGGCTTGGAAAAAGCTTCAGTCTTTCACTTTCTCGTGGTCAGCACAGCAGAATAAAGCAGGTTCCTGCATCCGTAGAATCGAGGAAGATCCATGGAAGCAGATTGAAGAATGCATAATACAGTATCTGAACAAGAGCTCATTCAGATAGAGATCAGCGTGTCGGATGCTATGCAATTTGGGTCATCTTTTATGCATGGACACGAGCTGCAGGTGTTAAAAGTGGGCGTACAGTGCTTAACCTGTTGAGCCAAGTCCATCACATTGTATAAAAACACCACTGCTTATGTTGATTCAATGCTAATTTAATATACATCGAATACACATCGAATATTCATGCTTCTGTGCATGATTTATTTTCTAAAGCAGCGATGCAGAGGAAAGGGATTTTCAAAGGATCTCAGCATGAGAATACAGTATATGTACAAGAAAGGACACAGAATTTTACAGATCCAATGCTGATTAGCTTCTTGTAAGGAATCCGCTCCTCGGTTTAATGTTTGCCTTAGCTTGCAGACCTGTGCAGTCCTGGAACACTTTCCCGGATATTTACTGCAGCCTGGATTCACTCACCAAAGCAATACTGCCACACACCCCTTCTGCCATTGGTTCTCTGACCTTTAAGTGTTGCCTTCCCACAATGCCCCCTGCCGAGCATAGTCCTTCCTGGATGTCTCTGTGTTCTGCCATAAGCCTTGTCTTGTCTGTCTCCTTGGTTCCTGAGACCGGCTGCTAGTGTCACGCAGCGGTCTGTTCCTGTGCTGAAGCGGAGTACTCTCCTTGTTGTCTTCAGCTCCCTGGTTCCTGTGGACCGGCCGTAGTCTCATGCAGCGGTCAGTTCCTGTTTCCTGTGCTGAAGCTGAGTACTCTCCTTGTTACTTCAGCTCCTTGTTTCCTGTGACCGGCTGCTATATTCATGCAGCGGTCTGTTCCTGGTTTCCTGCACTGAAGCGGAGGTTTCCCTGAGTATCTTTAGCTTCCTGGTTCCTGGGGCCTACTCTTTCCCTAATCTAGAGAGGCCGTGTCCTGGTTCCTGTACTGAATCGGAGGATTCCCCAGCCCGCTCAGGACTCTTGTGCTGAAGCACTGGTTTACCAGTGCAGCTAAGCGGTGTGCTACTCTGGTCTGTCTACCACCTCCTGAGACCAGTACCATGGGCCATGGTCGCCGCACGCGCAGAGGCCACTCCCGCCCTCCTAAGCTGAAGCGGGGCTCTCCTGACTACCTGTTGACGAACTCCTGCTTGAACAACGTTTACCCTGATGTCTCCAGTCCTGACCCTGGCGTGTCCACCGACGATGCTGTCTTCTCCTATCCTGATCCTGCTACGTACGACTACGAACTGCGCAATCCGGATCAGCCTGCGCGGTCTCAGGTCGGTGCTTTTACAACCCCACCTCAGCCATGCGGTCCGACCCAGGTTTGTGGCGAGCACAGTCGTGACACTTCTTCGGGCCTCGGTATAGCAAAAAGCATTGTCAGCTATCATGCCCATGGTAAGGCAAAAAGTGTAAAGCGGAGACCCCTAGTCACAACAGAGTAAGTATTTTTGTTTTCATTCTGTAATTACTATATTACAGTACTTGTACTGTATATGCTTGTTGCATATCCAAATGCATATTTTTGTTTAGTAATTTTCTTTTACTTTATTTTATAATACTGTATACTGTACAATTACATGTATTTGTTTTAAATTATTTTTTGGCCTACCAAATTGTTCTCTTTTCCTTTAAACTGCAGGACAGCAAAGCATCTGGCGGATGAAATCAGCAAGGCTAAGGATTAGCACTGTGTAGAAACAGTCAAGACTATTCTAGAGAAGAGTCAAAATATCACAGCATCTGAGACCAGCCTCAGTTTCATGAGATGCCAATTGGGATGGAAATATGGACGTGTAAAGTAAGTGTCTTACTGTAATAATTGTACAGTATATTGCAATAGTATGTGTATGCAGAGTGACACAACAGGGTTGACACTGTTCTGTAATTACTGTGCAGTAATTAGGGCAGTACTGCTAAAGTGTTGAATGGTACTGTACTTTAAGTAACAGTGTGATTTGCCTGTAAAGTCCCTGCAAAATTCTTCCTCATCATTACAGAGCGTATCCTATGATAAGGGAGGCGAACAAGATAAAAAGAGTGGTCCAAACACGGGCATGGATTGAAAGTGGTAAGACTTTTCAGGATGTCATCCTTTCTGATGAGAAACTGTAGCTCTTGAGAGACTTGCCTCTTTTGCATTCCACATAAAAGGATGTCTATCTCTGAAGCTGCGGCCCAAGCACCCACTGAAGATGCATGTGTGGGGTATGATCTCTAGATGTTGACCAGGATGCATACTCATCTTTGAGGGTAAAATAATGCACAATGTCACATGCTGTAGCCTTGTGCACTGTACAGTACAACTTTAGTGTATTTTGTACCCTAATGTTACATTTTTCTTCTATTGTTCCAGGAATCATGGATAAAGTATTTTTCCAAGAGCAAATGGTCCCCCCTTATTGTTGAATACGTAAGTATGATTTCCCATCTGGTGGTCACCGTTTCTTCTAGGACAATACAGCCTTCCCTGCCTATATTCTTGCGAGCGGTATCAACTGGGTTAAGATGCCACCGGATTAAGTTCTCCAGTGTACTGTACTGTACATTAACTTTTTCTCATTCTTTTAAACTGTTTTTATCTGTTCAACTAATTCGCCATTTTCCATCCTCCCCTTCCAGATCACCTGATATAAATCCCATCAAACTTGTGTGGCATGCGATGAAGGATCATATACAAAAGGTTTTGAAACCATCCAAAAAGGAGGAATTAATACAAGGAATAGTTCGTTTCTGGAACGACATATTCACAGTACAAAGATGCAACAACTATATTGATCATACTGGAAGCGTGTTGCTCGTTGTTTTACAGCGTAATGGGAGTGCCACCGGAATGTAGTAAGATACTGTACTGTAGTAAGGTTATAGTATAATTTTCATCATTGTATGCATGCCTGCGCTTACAGTACATATGTATTACACGTGTGTACTGTCTTACGTATTATACGGTAGATAAAGTTATGCAGTGGCCATTATTTGAACATTTCACGCGTTGTATACCTCAGATTATCCATGTTATGGCGTGTGATTTCTTCCAACATTACCCCCTTAAGACACGAATGCAGAAAATTGCAATTTAGTGTTCTGGTTTTTAAATACTTGAAATTGACAAAGTAGCACAGTAGCACAGTACTGTACACATTACAATTCATTCATTTCTGCCATGGATACATGAAGAATTGCACCCAAAGAAACAGAATCCATGAAATTCAAACAAAACAACCGTGATAAACATGTGTGCGTGGTGTGATTGGCCGCTTGAATGCCGCGTGGAATATAGCAGAGCACACGAAAACGGATCTGTAAAATGTTTAAATAACTGCTGCTGCATCTGTACATATAGTTATACATAAATAGTATAGTTATATAATGTATATAGTTATACAGTTATACTGTACTGTATATACATAGTTATACAGTACAGTAGTTCTAAAGTAGTCCAATATTGTTAAGAAAAACAATACAGACCAGCGCCTTAGAGTCCAAATAATGGGATATAGATAAGTCCAGTGATTGGAACCATTCAAGGCCTTCTATGAACTAATCCTGTTAATTTTTTTTTTTTGACAGCAGATGCAGCACTCCAGGAAGGGGGGGGGATGTCCGAACCTATTGTATTATGTGCATAATAACAGGCAATAGTTTGTCATAAAACCCACTCTCTCAATGACTACAGAATGGAATGCAGCCTGAAAAAGAATGAGAATGTGTGAATGTCCTGTATCGCTCTGGGGAAGGTGTCGACAAGCAGTTGAATGCCCTGTTGCTATGCTGTATGAGGGGGGAAGGTGCAACTTTGCCAGTCCGAGTTTGCAGGATAGTACACTGTACACTACCGACACGTTTAATTCGAGCACGGCTAGCACCGCAAGCAGGGGGATGCCCCGGCGTGCTAGCCGCACTCCCTCAGCGTGCCGCGCATCACCGATGCGTGGTCACGCGTCATCGGGTGCCTGCGCCCCCTGCACGCGCGTCCAGGGCACATCAAGGGAGCCCTGGTGTCCCGCGATGTGGGGGACGGCGGCAGGGGGTTCCGGGGGACCCGGCGGACCCGGCAGCGGGAGGGAGAGCGCCCCGATCGGAGGGCGCTCTTCCGCTGCTTCGGCGCGCGCCCGGCACCCTCCGGCGCGCGCCAGATTACTGCTGCGGCCGAGAACGGGCAAATGCTCGAATAAACTCGGCCGCAGCAGTAGTTCAAAGACATCATTTGAACAGTTTTACAATAAAGTTTCACTGCAGTACATTCTGTAAATAACATGGGTGTGTGTCTGACATATTTCCATAAACAGTATGCAGAGCAGACCAAGCCTAGTAAAAGGTGAATGTTTTCAATAGTATAACCCACCCCCCCAAAAAAAAATTAGAGTATGCCACCTCATACAGATGCACCGGCCATTATCTGAACATTTCATTGAGCTGTTTTCATGAACTCTGCTGTATTCCACGCGGTATTCACTCGTTATTCTTCAGTGTATGCTGCCGTGAATGCGCGCTGGCACTAGTAAAAACACTAGTAACCACGCGTCTTAACGAGGGAAAGTTTGAAGAAATCATGCGGCACAACCTGGGTACAAATCGTGAAATGTTCGAATAGCGGCCACTGCATCTGTACATGTATACGGTAGAAATAAAAAGTAAGTGATTCTAAGAATGTAAAAATTGATAAAATAGTAAAAACATACATCACATAATGTTTTCTTAAAATCACTCATTTATTAAGCCATAGACGAAAAAAAGAAGAAAAAAAAAGGTATGCCTTTTATTCTTGTTTCAGACTTGAAATTCACATTGGCAGTTCCAATGAATATCTTAGTGTATCAGCTGAGAGCATGCTTGTGAAACCGGTCACAGGACTCTACAGTACTTTAGTTCAACGGGCAAAAATCAAAGCTTGGGAAAAAATGAATCGCTCTGGTGGAGGTGCATAATAACAGGCTATAGTTTGTCAATAGGTTCACCGCAGTACATACTGTAAATAACATGGGTGTGTGTCTGAGATATTTCCATAAACAGTATACAAAGCAGACCAAGCATAGATAAAGGTGAATGTTTTCTATAGTATAACCCCCCCCCCCCAATTGAATATGAAAACATAGCATCATACTGTATAAGATGTTGTATAAAGCTTACAAATATAGGGCTCGATAAAATCTTTTCAGCAAGTGTGGTGGATAGGTGGCGGATAGGCCTTTTTTTTGCGATTTGCCCTTGCGGTATTCAGTAAGGGAGAATCCATGCCGATCCCTGCCGAATCACTGCGAAAGCAAAGCTGCCGATGAGCGCGTGCCAATACAGCCTGGCTCCCGATAAGCCTTCCGATAGGCCATTTCTGCCGGTACAGTGGCGACCAACTTTATTCTAACTCGGCTACCTCCGCGAATTTCAGATTATCCCGGTGATGTGTCGTTTTCTCCCGGGGTGTATTACGTTATTTTCGCGGCTGTGATTTAAGCATTTTATTCCCGCTGGCTGCAATACTGCAATGCCGTGTAAAAACGCATGGGGGCGTTTGCGAGCTGTTGTCTTTGAAGCTGAGAAATTCATGAATTGTAATGCAGTATATACTGTATATATACAGTATATACTGTATAACAACAACCCCTATAACCCCTAACATACACATACAGTACTGTATATGCACATCAATGATACTATAGGCCGTCCCCTGGCGAGATGTGTTTGCAGCAGAGAGAGATCCGCTGCTCTCTCTGCGCAAACATCGGCACATTAAAAATTATTTAAAATACATTTTTATTCATAGTGTAGATGTGCAGGGGGTCTTCCCGAGATACAGGCCCCTTTATGAGGTGCCGGTATCCCTCTGCATTTAAAGGTCCCGATCACGTGACCGCGGCATGTAAACAAAGCAGAGGGATACTGGCACCCCCTAAAGGGGCCTGTATCTCGGGAAGCAGGGGGTCCCCGGACCTAAAACCACAGCGGTTCAGCTCCGGAGACCCTCTGCACATCTACAGTATGAATAAAACACATATATAAATAAACACTCGTTCCTTACCTTTGCGGCTATGTGTTTCGGTAACGAAGCAGCATGACTGTATTTTTAATAATATTGTACAGTGAGCAGGGGGTTTCCTGAGCCACAAATCAAAGCTCAGGGGAGCCCCTGCTCCTGCACAATATTATTAAAAATACAGAAATGCTGCTTCATTACCATAGCTGATAGCCGCTAAGGCAATGAAGGGGTTAACCCACCGTGCCCGCTTTATTGTGGGTATCGGGGGTGGGTGAAGGGGGTATTTGGCCCTTGGTGTGAGTTTAGGACTTGCGGGGGGGTTGCGGGTGCACTTAACCCCTTCACGGCCGTAGCAATTAGTACCGTTACGGTCATGAAGGGGTTAACCCCTCCCGCTACACCCCCGCAAGCCCTAAACAACCATCGTTGGGGCTAATACACCCTTCACCAACCCCCGCAACCCACAATAAAAAAAATTCACACACAGCAGCCGCCCAAAAAATAAATAAATAAATCAAAATAAATAAATAAATACATGAATATAAATAAATAAATTTAAAATACAATTTTTTTTATTCATAGTGTAGATGTGCAGGGGGTCTCCGGAGCTGAACCGCGTTGGTTTCAGGTCCGGGGACCCTCTGCTCCCTGAGATACAGCCCCCTTTATGAGGTGCCGGTATCCCTCTGCATTTAAAGGTCCCG
>WSYH01000397.1:151835-175253 GCA_036426205.1 Ascaphus truei
ATCACGTTGATCGCGGCATGTAATCAAAGCAGAGGGATACCGGACCCTATTAAGGGGCCTGTATCTCGGGAGCAGGGGTCCCCAGACCTAAAACCAAAGCGGTTCAGCTCCGGAGACCCCCTGCACATACACTATGAATAAAAATGTATTTTAAATTTATTTATTTATATTCATGTATTTATTTAGATTTATTTATTATTGTTTGCTGCTACTGTGTGTGAATTTTTTTTATTGTGGGTAGGGGGGGTGGGTGAAGGGGGTATTAGCCCCAACGGTGGTTGTTTAGGGCTTGCGGGGGGTAGTGGTGCACTTAACCCCTTCACGACCGTAGCTCTGATTGGCTACCGTACCATGTGAGGGCGGCCATGTTTCTTTTCATGACGTAATTTAAAGGCAATTGAAGCAAAGTCATTCTGATTGGCTGTGCATTCTTGCCTTTAAGTGGGTCATCATTTTTTTTACATCGGTCAAAAAACATGGTTTCACGGCCCAATCAGTGCCGTGGGAACCATGACGAAAATGTGACGTCATAGGCCTTTAAAAGCCTATGTCGTCTCATTTTGAAGCCAGACACGAGGAGGAAGGACCTCCTACTGAAGAAAAAAGACACAGGGTGTGGCAGCAGAAGGGAAGAAGCCCCCGGAAGAAGGTAGAAGAAAGAAGAATACAGATGAAGATGGATTACAACTAGGAGACCCCTGGATGTGTCGTGTTTTATTATTTTAATGTTTATTATTTTCTGGTTTATTATTTATGGGTTCGTTCGTGGATTGGTTCGTGAGTAAGCTGATCAACGGGATTCGGTGGGGTCAAGTAATGGTAGTGAACATAGAAATGTATTTAATTTAACTGTGGTTTTTTTTGCTTTTCATGTGTTTATTTTTTTTATGCATATCATTTATTGCCACTTTATGGATGTATGTATGTCTAGAGAGATATATACATACAGGGTAAGGAATGATAGTGTTGTAAAGCTTGATTTACTGTATTGTAAATGATTGTGGCTATGCTGCTATGTATAGATGTGTGCTAAATGTATTTATTATTAGAGAGATGTAATTTTTGGGCTTCTGTGAATGTAGGTAATGGAGAGGCTTGCTTTAGTATATTGTAATTTTTGGTGTCCTTTTTTGTTGATGCTAACTTGTTATCTGTAACGATAGCTATAGTTAATTGTGTAATTGGTATGGATGGTATTTTAATTGTTTAGGGATATAATTCATGTCTGTTAATCATTGATGGTGACTTTATTGGATGACATAGTAACTTGTGATGTCATGCTATTTAGTTGGATATTGTATTGTTAACATTGATTTGCAGCGTGTACATGTAGCTTACATGTTATGCTACTGTATACACTGTAAATGCAATGTTTTAAGTGGCATTGAGGCTTTAGATTGAATGATTACATGAGATTTGTGTAGGAAATTGCTTTTTAATTCATTGAGGATGATGCATAAGTGGTGTTGCCATTGCAGGATGGCTTCACCCCTTAATTACCTTTGAGGTTAGTACCCGAAAAGGTGATGAAGGGGTTCATTGGTATGTAATATCATTGATATGTATTGGCTATTTATTATTTTGGCAACGGACCCCAAGGATGATGCTGGCGACGGGGCCTTCTTATGATGAGGTTAGTAGAATTTCTTTATTTACTACGGATTAATTTTGTGTTTTAATAATGGCCAATAATGTATTATCCTATGTGGATAATAGTATTTGGCACATTATTGTACTGTATGTGCTGGGGGGATAGGGTTTTTTGGCCCCAAGTGTAGGTGGTAGGACTCCCTGTGGGTAGTGGGTGAGGGTGGATGGGCCTCAGGGGGTGGGGGTGGGGTTAGTGGGGGGAGGGTGATGTGGGTGATGGTGGGGTTAACCCTTAATGACTGTAGCAGTTAATAACCGCGATGGTGATTAAGGGTTAGGTGACATTACATTGGATGTTTATTCTTTGTGTCTGTTTGCAGAAGCGGATGAGGCATGGGCAGGATGAAGATGAGGATATGTAAACAAAGCAGAGGGATACCGGCACCCCATAAAGGGGCCTGTATTTCTGGAAGCAGGGGGTCCCCAGACCTAAAACCAAAGCGGTTCAGCTCCGGAGACCCCCTGCACATCTACACTATGAATAAAAATACATTTTTATTCATAGTGTAGATGTGCAGGGGGTCTCCGGAGCTGAACTGCATTGACCCATAAAGGGGCCTGTATCTCGGGAAGCAGGGGGTCCCCAGACCTAAAACCAAAGCGGTTCAGCTCCGGAGACCCCCTGCACATCTACACTATGAATAAAAATGTATTTTAAATTTATTTATTTATATTCATGTATTTATTTATTTATTTAGATTTATTTATTTATTTTTTGGGCGGCTGCTATGTGTGAATTTTTTTTATTGTGGGTAGCGGGGGCCACTGCTGGCAGCCCTGATCGCGGCGCCCCTCTAGCCAAGCCGCGGCGCGGCGCACATTTTGGGAAACACTGCGCTAGGGTAATGAAGTGGGCTTTAAGTGCATTTTTCCTGCCTCGGATGCATGCCGGGGGGGTCCGGTGCTGATATTAATGGAATCAGCTCCGGAGACCCCCGGCATCAATCCCAGCAAGGAAAAAGGCCTGAATTTTTTCTAAGTGCCGATCCGCCGCTCATCCGCTGCCTCTCAGCAGCAACTTGCCATCTTTTTCTTGCTTGGCTCATCCGCCAGCAAAACTCCATTCTAGAGTGGCGAATAGCTCAGCTTAGCTACTCGCCTCTACTAGAATACAGCGTGCGGAAAAAGTTGGATTTTTAGGCGGAAAGTCCCTTCTCGCCCCGCCACCAGCGGAAAAAAAAAACGCCAGCCAAACTGGCGGCTTTTTTGAATCTCGCCACTTTCTGGCCCCTTTCTGAATACTTATAGGCTTTTTAGGCGGGAAAGTGGCTAGAAAAGCCTTTCCGCTGCTTACTGCATGAGGCCCTAAGTTTGATAAGACCCTTCCTGATATTATATATACTGTATGTTCAAATATTCACCTCTGGAAGGTCATACCAGTTCTTCCCACATATAGCAAGCCACACGGCCATTGCAAAATGTAAATCACATATGTGGTATGGCAATTGATGAAAGATTTAATTGGATATGTTTTAGAAGTAACATTAGACTTAAAGGTTTTCCTAGTCACACCATATGCACATGCTGTGCAATCAATGCAAGTAAAGAAACCTTTGGTGGGGTTTGAAGAGGATGATATTGATATTGCAAGTGGACAGCTTGGGGCAAATTTGGATTCTAAATTAGTGGCCATAGTGAATATAATTCTAGGTGTTGGTGAAAGAATCTGCACTAGAGTGTCATAGGATTGGCCTATGTTTATTGAATAATTCAAAAACATGAACCAATGATCACAAGGTATCACAGAAAGCCCCTAATGATTGCACTCAAGATAGGTCACACTAGGAATAGTAGTGTAGACACAATGAAAGCTAGAAATTGCCTAACCCTGCAAATAGGGTCAACCGCTGATGATCACACAAGAGTACACAGAAAATATTAACATTTTAATATAACAATAAAATCCAACGGAACACTAATACAAACAAGTAAAATCCCCATGCGCTGGGTAGAGGCAGATCTGTGGTACCAGAAATCTATAGTACCTACACAACATAAACAACTAGACTGATGTAATAAGCCATAAAGCCACACAAGTGTAAGGGGCTGTAAGAGTGCTAAATCACAGGGAGAAACATATAACCAGTATAAGCAGCCAGAGCACTAGTAGCCTCCGATTGGGGCACTGGCTGTAAGTAAAGTAACTATACGACCTGATCACATCCATAGTATGGATGTAAATTCCCCGCTTGTGCCCTGGATAGATGTCCAGAGCAAACACTGTCTGCCTCAGCCTCAAGCGCGTGAACGTCAACGTGATGACGTCACATAACCACGAGGTACGTTTCACGCATCATCACACACTTTCTCATGGGGGAGTAATGTGATGGTGTGTGCTGTGTAACCTGATATACCCTCCCTTGAGGGAGCAGCAGATCAATCAAATGCTGGGTAGTAGAGAGCAGGTGCAGGGAAAGCAATTGTCCTTAAGTACCACCAAAACAGACTAAGGAATCAAACAAGGGAAAGGAGAGGGAGAGAGGGGGGTGGGGAGGAACGGAGAACGGTGTAAATAGTAATAATGAACCTGCATAACAAAATATGTACACTCATATCCTAAGTGCATATGTGGGAAGCAAATATACTCGCTTGTGTGTACAGAGCCTCAGGTATCAGAGTACATTACATGAATAAGGTCAATAAAAAGTTGCAGCAATATGCAATGTGGATAGCATATACACCATGGGTATGGCATACAGCCAGTTTTCCAGGCACTAAAGGGGAACCATGAACGTATATAGGACAAATGGTAATTGTCACGGTAGACCAGGTCTTACCAACACATTAATACTGGGATTCTGGATTGAGCACACAAGATGGGCAAAATAAATTGTAATGCATTTCCATTTAAGACAAACACACAATATTCACATGTGCAGTCAATAAAACACTTACTGGGATGGGAAAACGAAATCAAATGTTCACCGAACAAAACAGAGTCTCTAGGCACCCCTGCACGCATGCAAGTGGGTGCACGATTTTAGTCCTGCAACAGTCCTTGGCTAGGGGAGTGACTTGCCAGCCCTATATCTCCACCAAAAGGAATTATTTCGTAATGTCCTTACAGGATTTGTTCGGGAATCCTTAGCTCAAATGAATTCTCGAAGTAGGGATGCTGTTGGAGGCCTTCAAGGTACGTGAGCTTCCTGTTACCCCGGAGTCGAAGGGCCACCGCTTCTAATGGTAAGTAATATATTGAATGTTTGTAAATGTCTCTTTTTACAGGTTTATTCTTTGGATGTGTTTTTTGATTTTTTGGGGTAGGCACATTGACTGATAATATATGAATCTGTACCTCTTTAGGGTACAGATTAATACATTATTATGACAATATTTGGGGGGCATTTCTCGCTTGGTATTGCTGTTGCTTTTTTTCATTTCAGTTTATTATGTGGATGTGATTGTTTGTTTGTTCATGCTTAATGCTAATAAAAGGTTTGCGATTGGTGTTCGTTTGTACACTACCGACACACTTTATTAAAGTGTGGCCGGTACCGCAAGCCGGGAGATTTCCCGGCTTGCTAGTGGCCGCCCCTCGGCGTGCCGCGCGTCATAGACGCGCGGTCACGCGTCTTCGGGAGCGTGCGCCCCCTGCACGCGCGTCCAGGGGCTCCCTGAGGGAGCCCTGGTGTCCCGCGATCGCGGGACAGCGGCAGGGGGTTCCGGGGGACCCGGCGGATCCGGCAGCGGTAGGGAGAGCGCCCCGATCGGAGGGCGCTCTTCCGCTGCTTCGGCGCGTGCCCGTCACTCTCGGGCGCACGCCAGGCTACTGCTGTGGCCAAGAACGGGCAAATGCTCGAATAAACTTGGCCGCAGCAGTAGTTAATGTTATATTATGTTAGCTAATGCGTTTTATGGTTAGTTCAGATATTGTTAGAATTTCATTCTTTGTATTTTGCTGTTTAAATTCATTAATGTTGTAGTAATTCATTGTTTGGATTGGTTAGTGTTACTATTCATTTTGAGTTGGTTTAGGAATTAATTGGTTTGATTGGTTAATGGTTTAATTAATTCATTGTTGATGTTGTTATTGCTTGTATTGATTGGATTAGCTGGCTACTGTTTTTATTTAGTGAAGTGTGGTTTTTTGGAGTTTAGTTATGTTTTATTATTGTGTGTCTTGTGTATTAATGTATTGTAATTAGGGTGCCCCTTGAGTGCTATAGAGGCTTATCATGCCCATATTATTATTATATGGATATGATGTACCACTATACTACTCAATGGGTATAGGGTGGGTATAGTCAGTCAGGGTGGGTGCTTAGGCTTCACGGATTGGTGAAGGGGGTATTAGCCCTAAGGATGGGTGTCTAGGCCTTGCGGGTGGGTAGCGGTTGGGTTAACCTGTTTATTACCTTAGCGGTATTAACCACTAAAGTAATGAAGGGGTTAAGTCCCCCGAAACCCCCCCGCAAGACCTACACAGCCACTAAGGGCCAAATCCCCCCTTCACTCATCCTTGCTAGCCACAGTAAGCCTGGCATGGGTGTTTAACCCCTTCATTGCCTTAGCGGTTAGCCGCTAAGATAATGAAGTTGCTGTAAATGCATTTTTCCTGCATCGGATGCATGCCGGGGGGCTCCGGAGCTGCTATTAATGGCTATCAGCTCCGGAGACCCCCGGCATCAATCCGAGGCAGGAAAAGAGCCTGATTTTTTCTAAGTCCCGACACATCGCAGCTCATCAAGGCCATCTCCCCACCAATTTACTGAAACTTTGAGGTGAATTGGATTTGGGGAGAAGATTGCCTTTTAGGGCTGCAATAGGCCGCGACAGCTGACTCGCGGGTATCTGAATCACGCGAGTTTATGATCCTCACGAAAATGGTCGATATGCGGCTGATCGCCACTCAATTGGCGATTTTCTTTTGATCATAAAATTTTGCGTCGATACAGGCCGTTATCGAACACTTATCGAGGCTTTCTGAATACGAGTAGCCATTTTGGTCGATACAGTAAGTGCTCGATAAGGGCCTTATCGAGGCTTTCTGAATGAGGCCCTAAGTGTTTAATGTATCTGACTAATGCAAATATACACTTAAAAAATGGTACACTGCTATAAACTTACCCAGAGGCAATAAATTGATGTGGTCTTTAGAACCACGCCTCAAGGAGTAAAAACACTTTTACAGTGTGCCTCACTACACAGTATTTTTTGATACTGTAGATTTAAACTGACATTTAGTGGTTTTAGAGACACAAGTGTGAATACTTACCACATATACCAGCAGTATACCGCTAAACATCTACTTTGAGGCTTTAAACTGTTGTGGGCATTTGAACCACGCCTCAAGGGGTAAAAACACTTTTAGAGTGTGCATTAACATACAGTATATGTTGATACTATCAACAGTATATTCATTCTTATGGGTTACAAATGTGTATGCGTGTATCATATTAATATTCACACTGACTGACAACGCATCTGATCATAAACTGATGTTATACGTGATGTTCATCCCTACCAGTTGCATAAGCAGATATATAGGTCATTTGATTTTCATTGATTTATACTAATTATGGTGGCTACTATTGCATTTTACCCCTCCGCTACAGTTGTAAAAAAATTGGTGCATCCTGTATATCAGACTGTTCATTAACTTTTATGAACTATACCTGATTTTTTAGTTAAAACAATAAGAGCTTTTGCACCACTGTAGTTACTCCATTGTGGGTACATGTGTATTTCACTATTCTGTCTAGAGGACAGTCACCTGAACACTACTACGGGGGGATTTTGGAGGGGTTGATATAGTAACCGGTTCCGCTATAGCACATCTAACTTAGAAGCTTTAAAAGGTAGATCTGTCATCTAGAGGATCGCTAATGACCCCGCTCTGGGGCAACTCGAATTTTGCTCCAGGCCTGTACAGAAAGGAATTTACAATTTGGAAACAATTGGGCATACATCGGCTCCGAGATTTGGAGGGGAGAAAAGATATTAAGCCCTTTGCACAAATTCGAGAGAAATAAAACATCCCCCCCTCAGAGATATTCAGATTTCTCCAATTGCGAGCATTCTATACTAACGTTACCCCTCGACCCCCACTAACCAGATTTGAAAAGCTCTGTCTAGTTGAGACTGATACCCGGGGACTCACATCACAATTGTACAGAGAAGTAATCGGTTCAGGGGTAAAGGTCGACCACAAACTGAAGTACATGGATCAATGGGAAAGAGATCTGGGTGGGGTACTAGAGGCAAAGGAGTGGGCTAAGATTATTATGGCAACTGCTAAGAGTTCTATTTGCACGACATTAAGGGAAAACGCATATAAAGTATTAATGCGCTGGTATCACACTCCCATGAAATTATCTAAATTTGTACTAGGGTACTCCCCGCTGTGCCCTAGACAGTGCGGAGCAACAGCTGACCTGTTACATATGCTGTGGTCCTGCCCGAGGATTAGACTGCTTTGGCGAGAAATTAGAGATTGGTTCGAGAGGATTCTTAACCTCAAAATCACTTTGGACCCGTGGCGGTTCCTGCTGAACAGGCCGACACTGCGGTTGACTAAATCAAGTAATAAACTGGTTGCCTATTTCGCAACAGCAACTCGGTGTGAGATCGCAGCATTATGGAAACAACCCGAAATTCCTCCAATTTCCAAGATTCGGAACAGAATTTGGTTCGTATGCCAGATGGAAAAGTTAACGAGTTTAGTTAATGACACTGGCGAAATTTATCTAAAAACCTGGACGCCTTGGCTGGCCCAGATGGACATCCCGGGAGTAGAAAGGGATACCATCCTGCTATGATAGTGGTAGATGCGTTTTCCCTTGATCGAGGCCTGGAGTAGGAGTTACTAGGGACAATCGGCGACAAGAGAACCCTTGACGAGAGTTCAGATCTGGAGCCTAGGCCCCCTGCCCGACGAGAGCACCCGGAAGGGAGTAGGGCATGGGAACACCCAGGAGTCGAGGTTTCCAAATACCAATAGACCCGGTGGGAGAGAACCCCGCACCACACACCCCCCCCTTTTTCTCCTTCTCCCTGTGTTCCCCTTTTTCCCAATACCTGTTTTGGATAAATGTTAAAGTACAACAAAATGTTTTTGTACAATGTCTGCGGTTGCAATGACTGTAGATGTATACTGATAAAAAACACATTAAAACCAAAGTTATAAAAAAAAAAAAAAAGTAGTGGTTTATTTTCTGGGGGCAGTTCATGGATCTATACAGTATACCTGACCCCTTATAAATATATATTTTAATATCCAATAAAAGGGTTTTATTTGCACCAATCTACTCTGCATTTTCACACTATGAGTGCTTTCAGTATGGAACTTTTCTACCCCTATACTGTATTTGTTATTGGCCCTACATTGCACCTTAGTATGCTCTACTATTACTCTATTTCTATAGGCTGATGCAGACAATTTCCCTTGTCTCTTTTTCCCCTTACCCACCATATATATATTTTCTTGATGAACAGAAAAAAGTTTTTGGTAAGGACGAAGTCTAAAAATTGTAGCACAAACTCATTATGTGCTTGAGAATTCACGTCCCTAGCCCGATGAAAATATTTCACCGCTTGTATACCGAAGTTGTGAGGTATACTCGTATTCAGGCTCTCCATGTCTATTTCCACTAATCGGGTATCATCGTCGATGGTAATCCCATCCAACCTCAAAAGGGCAGCTTTAGTGTCCTTAAGATAAGAAGGAAGGGTATCAACGAAGGACGTAGAAAGGTGTCCAAATAGATGCTGCTGTTGGATGTGAGATTTTCAACACCAGACACTATTGGTCTACCTGGTGGTGGACTTTTACCTTTATGTACCTTGGGTAAAAGGTAGAACGTAGCCATGGGAGGATGTTTAATGAAAATTAAATCAGATTCGTTTTTCGTAATCACCATTTTATCCATCCCATTTTTGAGAAACAGAGCCAATTCAGTTAGGAATTTGTCAGTCGGATTATTAGGCAGTATTTTATAACAATGTTTATCAGATAGAAGGTGGAGGCATTCATAAGCATAAATTGTAGTGTCCAGGACCACCATATTGCCCCCTTTTTCCGAGGGTTTTATGGTAATAGTGTGATCACGTTCAAGATCCTTTAGAGCTTGATATGCCCTAGAACTCAGATTATAGTTATTGAGGCTATGTGTCATATGAGTGAGGTCTTTGGTGACTAAATGAGTAAAGACATCAACATTGGTACAGGTCTGTAAAGAGGGGAAAAACGTGACTTACTACGTAAATTAGTAAAAAGACAGACAGATAGTGTTTGCTCTGGACATCTATCCAGGGCACAAGCGGGGAATTCACAGCCATACTACGGATGTGATCAGGTCGTATATTTACCTTATTTACAGTCTGTGCCCCAATCGGAGGCTACTATTGCTTTCGCTGCTTATACTGGTTGTATGTTTCTCCCTGTGATTTAGCACTCTTACAGCCCCTTACATTTGTGTGGTTTTATGGCTTATTACAACAGTCTAGTTGTTTATGTTATGTAAGTACTATAGATTTCTGGTACCACAGATCATTTTTATTAGTGTTTCGTCGGATTTTATTGTTATATTAAAACCTTTTTATTTTCTGTGTACTATTGTGTGACCATCAGCGGTTGACACTTTTTGCAGGGTTAGGCTATTTCTAGCCTTCATTGTGTCTACACTACTATTCCTAGTGTGACCTATCTTGAGTGCAATTATTAGGGGCTTTCTGTGATCCCTTGTGATCATTGGCTCATGTTTTTGTGATGTTCTCTGTTCCCCTATGCTGCTCCACCAAGTAGAGTTTTTATGTTGTTTGTCTATGGTGAGCGACGTGTTCATTTGTGTTATCTATTCTTTATTGAATATTTACCTGATTTTAGGAGCCATTTGATTATATTGTGTAATAAATGATATACAGATGTAGCAATGAGTATCCGAACACGCCTTTAAAAATCTTGAGCAATCTTCCAGTACTGCTGCAACATTTCTGTGACATTTCTGCAAACAGACTAATGGCCAATCGAATTAACACAGCGGGGGTCCATGGCAGTCTCATTAAATTTGAATGGGACTGCCAGGGACCCCCGCTGTGTTAATCCAATGGGCCATTAGTCTGTCTGCAGAAATGTCACAGAAATTTTGCAGCATTACTGGGGTATTGCCCCAGATTTTCTAAGACAAGTGTTCGGATACTCATTGCTGCATCAGTACGATCTTTAACCTCAGTGGATTGCTGGCAATTTTTATTTTTATATTCCAATAATACGGACCTGTCAATCTGTTCTAATTGTACCAACGTATTTTCCAATTGGCTTACAGAATATTTCCTATGTATACAAGAGAAATGAAAACCTAGTATATAAGCACTCTATCACAACTGGATGTATAATTATATTGTTAAAATACTTTATTGATGAACAATGAATAAAAAAAGGGGGGTTAAAATAAAATGTATATCAAACAGCACGTGACTGTGTCATTTGTAACATAACTATTTGTAGTTAGGTTGATTATACATAAGGAGATCCCTGATAGATATTCAGGATCTTGTGCTATACATATAGCTGCCTATTGATATAGGGAAGGGGCCATAGTGGGACCACTATGTAGATAAAGTCTCATCCCAATATAAATGTATCAGAGCGTATATTTATAAACGCGCTGTAAATTTGTAGACTTGGTATGGTATATATGTTAATAAATCCGGGCATAAAATTCGGAGATAGATCTTATGTGTGTGACTACCTGTGTTATATGGTTAAGTATTTGGCTGGAGGGAAACCTCGGTCATACTGCTTTGCAAGATGTCAATCTGTGAGGGTAACCCTAGAGGGGAACACTGACTAGAATAATGCCCCTTGCGCTGTTTAGCCACAATTGATGACAGAGTATGCACAGTGAAATAACTAATGTAGACACCCTCAATAGGGTAATCATACATATAGTGCCAACATATAAGATTTGTTGATGTATACTGTGGCTAGGCTGTCAGATTAATGCAGGGGGTAGTGATAAATCCTCAGGGATGGTATAAGCAACTAATCCTATATCTCCAAATAGAGAGGTAATAGGTTTATAGTATCAACCCTCACAGCACTCACAGCCCTCACAAAGGGGTGATAGGGCAAATAAGTGCAATGTGAACACTGGGAGGCTAAAAATGGAAAATAATTAGCATAAACGAAGCACTAGAGAGAACCTCCGCAATATGTGAATGCTGCATGCAGTGCATAATAGGCAATACGTGAGCACCGCATGCAGGGTATGGTAAACGTAATAGGAGTAATTCTAAGATCGGCTAGGTAACTGGAAAGTATTGCTTACCCAGACACCGGTAATACAACAACTGAACCCGGCTACTTCCCAAGGTAAAAGGCAAGTGTCATGCGGTGTGGTCAGTATAGACCCACAATCCACAGACACCCCCTAAACACTTCGGGAAATGTAGATATCCACCTGAGTGTGTAATTGTGTACAGTTGTGTGTCCAGATGGGACCACCGTATCACTCGTGAGTATACAGTACAGGCTCCGGTTATACTAGTGACGTTAAACGAGCAGTGACTCCGGCCAAAGAATGCTTCTTAATTTCCGGTGTGTAACATCTGATGCGAGCGGATCCCCAAGCCAGAGGTAAGTGCCATGCAGTAGGGTTAATATAGACCAGTAGCCCACCTGAACCCCTCACCCCTTGATCGGCAGGGTAAAAGAGTAACCAGGTAAGTATAACATAGCAACCAGAATATTTCAGGGGATACGCAGCCCCTAGAAATACAGTTGGCCTGAGTGTGCAGTATAATATAATTAATTGTCCAATTAAGATAACCATAAATGATGTATATTCAGTTCATTAAGCACATACCACATATTCAACCCATGCCAACACTTTTTTCTTTTACACAATTTGTTTCTGGCTGTGCAATTCTGTGTGATATGCAGATTTTCTATGCACAAAACACAAAATAAGATATTCACAGATTATACATTAAGCTGTGAGTTAGACAGTCACAAAACTGAGAAAGATTCCTGGGAAATAAACAAATACATAATTTAAATAGTTTTTTACGTATTTTTATTTGCAGATTTCTCATCTATGTTACCAGCTATCATTTTTCTCACCATGTGGACTGGAGGCTGTAAAACGCCAGCTCTGTGTGATATCCTTTAGTAGGTTACAAACTTTATTTTTTCTTAACTGGTTTTTATTTGATTAGAACAGCGTTTCCCAAATGGTGGGTCACGACCCGGCACCGGGCCACGGCACCAAAATTGCCGGGTCGCAGCGAGGCTGGCCGCGCGGTGTCTCCTGTCCCCTCTGCTCAATTTTAAAAAAATGGCGGCGATTTCCCCCTGCGGTCCCGCGCGCTTGCGCAGGGCCTGCTCCCTTCCTCCCCCCCGCTCCCTTCCTCCCCCCCGCTTCCTTCCTCCCCCCCGCTCCCAACGTGGGACGGAGGAGGAAGTACCAGCTCCTCTGCGGCCTTCACATTACGTGAGACGGAGGGGGAAGTTCAAGCTCCTACTGTGGCGTGCTTCCCCACGCAGCCAGCTTCCCCCCGCAGCCAGCTTCCCCCCGCAGCCAGCTTCCCGAGCTCACCTCCCGTGGCACCCCCTCCCGAGCCCACCTCCCGTCCCCCCAAGCCCACCTCCCATCCCGGGCAGCAGGGGATATCGGGGGCAGCAGGGGAAAGCGTCCGGCGGCAAGGTAAGTCACCCACCCAGTCACTGACTCCAATCCCACCCAGCTGGCCCAACCTGCCCTGGTCCCCCCTCCACCCACCCAAGTGCCCCTTGTTCCCCCTCCACCCCACCAAGTGCCCCTTGGTCCCCCCCTCCCACCCACCCACCCACCCACCCAGTGCCCCTGGTCCCCCCCCTCCCACCTCACCCACCCACCCAATTGCCCCTGTCCCCTCCCATCCACCCACCCACCCAAGTTTCCCCCTGTGCCCCTAAACCCAGCCCCTGTCCCCCTCCCCCACCCACCCACCCAAGTGCCCCCGGTCCCCTCCCTCCCACCCCCCCACCCAAGTGCCCCTGGTCCCCTTACCCAAGTGCCCTGGTCCCCTCCCCACCCCACCCATGCCCCTGGTCCCTCCACCCCACCCCACCCACTCAAGTGCCCCTGGTCCCCTCCCTAAGTGCCCCGGGTCCCCTCCCTCCAACCCACCCACCCAGTGCCCCATGTCCCCTCACTCCCATCCCCACCCACCCCCACCCCCCATCCCCTGTCCCCCTCCCTCCCACCCACCCAATGCCCCTGGTCCCCTCCCTCCCACCCACCCACCCACCCAAGTGCCCCTGGTCCCCTCCCTACCCAATGCCCGGTCCCCTCCCACCCACCCACCCACCCAAGTTGCCCCTGGTCCCTCCCACCACCCCACCCACCCAAGTCCCCCTGGTCCCCTCCCTTCCCACCCACCCAAGTGCCCCTGGTCCCCTCCTCCACCCACACCCCCACCCCCCACCCCAAGTGCTCCCTGGTCCACTCTCTAATGCCCTTGGTCCCCTCCCTCCCACCCACCCACGTTCCCCTGGTCCCCTCCATCCCAGTGCCCCTGGTCCCCTCCCTCCCACCACCCAAGGCCCCCTGGTCCCCTCCCAAAGTGCCCCTGGTCCAAAACCCACCCACCCACCCCCCCCCAATTGCCCCTGTCCCCCTGACCCAAGTGCCCCTGGTCCCAAACCCAAGTGCCCCTGGTCCCCTCCCTCCCTCCAACCACCCAAGTGCCCCTGTCCCCTCCCTCCCTCCCAACCACCCAAGTTCCCCTGTTCCCTCCCTCCCTCCCAACCACCCAAGTGCCCCTGGTCCCCTCCCTCCCTCCCAACCACCCCCATGTGCCGTCCCCTCCCCGGCCCCTGGTCCCCCTCCCTCCCTCCCAACCACCCAAGTGCCCCTGGCCCCCTCCCTCCCAACCACCCAAGTGCCCCTGGCCCCCTCTCTAGTCACTCACATCCGTCGTTGCCTGTAATTCACTGTTTTTGTCTGTGTGGGTATAGGGGAGAGCGAGTGTGTGTGGGTATAGGGGAGAGCGAGTGTGTGTGTGTGTGTATCTGTATCAGTGTGTGTGTATCAGTGTGTGTGTGTATCTGTGTGGCTGCGTGTGTGTCAGTGGCTGCGTGTGTGTGTGTCAGTGGCTGCGTGTGTGTGTCAGTGGCTGCGTGTGTGTGTATCAGAGGCTGTGTGTATGTATCAGTGTGTGTGTCAGTGGCTGTGTGTGTGTGTATCAGAGGCTGTGTGTATGTATCAGTGTGTGTGTCAGTGGCTGCGTGTGTCAGTGGCTGCGTGTCTGTCAGTGGCTGTGTGTGTGTGTATCAGTGGCTGTGTGTGTGTGTCTGTGCAGGCCCTATAGGCAAGTATAGGCGATAAAATTTTTAGTGGGGCACGAAGGAGAAGTTCAAAAATAACCGGGTCACGGAAAAAAAAGTTTGGGAAACCCTGGATTAGAATATTGTATTTAAAAGGCCAAAAAACAGTTCAGTGTTTACATGGGAGCTTTTGTGGTGTACTGTATATCTTTTATCTCATACCTAAACTACGGAAGTGCAGAAAGGCAACCCATCTTACGTAATTGTGATACAATCTTTAACAAATAAAAAACAAATGTGCGAGGAGGGGTGAAGGCTGCAATTTCAGTGCAATCTAGATCACTTTAGAACATTTGAGAAACAATGATGAATTTTGAGCACCAAGCTTGAGCACAAATCTCCAAAAAATGTGTTTTTCTATTGAACAGATTGTGAAAAAAAAATCACAGAGTTCTGAAGTTTCTCCATAGATGGTTCTTTGGGAAGAGAGACAGAATGTGATTTTCAGCTAAACAGTTGAACAAAAACTGTTTATAGTCCTAACTAGCATTTAAAAAAAATGAATTGAACATTCTATATTTTGACAATTTTTTCATAGTTCAACAACTAAAAAATAAAATTTACAAAAAGCAGATTAAAAAAAGTAAATGTACAGTGTTTTTATATCCATACAGTAACTGGTCAAAATTGTAAACAATGTAATAATAGTATTAGACGGTATAATATTTTCAGATGTCCCAATTTTGCCAAATACTAATATTTGTTGATGATCTATGAGAAAGTATAACATATTTACAAAGAAGTAGTTTCAGTAATATTCATAATCCTTTTGAAGTATTAAAAAAAGTATTCTAGAGATTCCCTCTTTTATTAAAAATAACTCAAACAACATCTTAAAAATACAGTTCCTTTTAACGATAAAACAGATGTGTTTTATAAGCCAGATAAAGAAAAGCATAACAAAGTCAACAAACAAGCTGCAATATTGTTTTTTGTTATAATGTGTGAATCCTCAGATTTTTTAAATAGAAGTTCAGTTTTCTCAGAAGAGCTGTCGGGTAAATCAAATCAAGAACAATACGCATAACATTAAAAGGAGAAAAAATATGAACAAGAAAGTTTGTCAAGTTTGAAATTTTCTAATCTAACATAGTTACCCTTTAAGATGTCATTCAACTATAATTACCAATTTGTAAATAATAATAATAATAATAGCTCAGTTAAATTAATGCCCATCTGAATTATCTCCTAAAGAATTTCGAGCTTGATAGATTCATTGGTGATGCCACTGATATGTCAGCAATGTGGACTCATATGTAAGAATACATTTGTCAGTGCAATGCAAATTGCAAAAAAATAGTAGGGTCTGCACTGTATTGCACATCATTAGAATGTGGTAATTTTTGGAAAACCTTATCAGTCAGTCAATTGAATACCAGTGGGAGCTTAGGTTTAAAGATAAAAGAATGATGCCTACAGCAGACACATGCAATACATTGTTTAGCAGATCAGGTCACAGTTGGCTGGAATAAAGAAAGGAAAACAAGTACAGTATGTTAGTGTTTTTTCAGTGCTTTTTTAAGTCTATAGGTAGGTTCATTTCCCAGGAAGCAAAACATATACTTTAATCTCACAAACTTTCCTATTTGAAGTACCACTTCACTTGTCACCATGATAAATAAGGGCCAAAATGCCCCCTCTTAACCATTGCAGAGAACCATGTTGTTCTCAAAAATTAAATTAATTCAAACATAATGTTCCCAATACAATAAACTGTTAAACTTTTGATTAAGATTGCCAAGCAAAGACAGATACTGTACATACTGTTTGCTATATAAAGAGACATATTTTAAGGTATAAATATTTGATTAATTGGATCAAGTAACACAGTCTTCAGTGCCACTAATTGCGGAATATCTGTTTTCTTATTTAATACATTTCCATGAATTTAAGGCAGCTTGTAATATTCAGTGATACACTAATAAATGTTGAGCAATTTGGAATTGGAACCTAATAGCAAATCTGTTACATGTTTATATGAATTACTATTGGCACATTGTTATGCATGTGTATATTAAATACATATTAACTCAAGGGTATATTTAAAAGTGTGCATTCATACTCATGCACAAATATCTGTCCATTAATGTCTTAAGAAACATACATAGTGCATACATGCATTTTTTAAGAATTGCTTTCCCTTACAAATGAAATCAGAATGTTGTATATATTTGCATTCTATATTACTGTACAGAATATTAAGTACAAATATATAAAAAAAACACTTTTTTCTGTGCCAGCAATCAATTCTTTCACAGTGGGAGAGCATTGCTTGCTATAGTATATTTTTGCTACTCAGTATTTGACAGATGGGAACAGTACATTGTTTTGATTATGCCAATTCAAAGATTAAATCTGGCAGAAACATTATATTGCATTTCACTACCCAAAAACATTATTGTTTGAACACAGTAGATACTGTACAATATGTGCAATGCCAAAAACAGAAGACATAATAAACACAATTTCCTAAAAAAAAGATAAATAAAAGATAGCATTTTAAAACAAATAATTTATTATTTGAATTTAAAATTAATTGCATTTTAGTATTTATAAAGGACAATCTGGAATATAATATTTATGCTATTTTAAAGAAACTTTACAAAAGTTTTAAAAAAATACATATTTCATTTTTGAAATCCTATTTTTCTGGTGCACAAAGGCAATCCATTTGAGGGGGCATTTATCCACCTCTATGCTACTCCCTTCCCTCTCACCCCCCCTCTTCCCCCCCCCCCTTCTCTTGTGTCACGGTAGACCAATTAATACCGGGATTCTAACTGTGCACACAAGATGAGTAAAATAAATTGTAATTTATTTCCTTTTAAGACATACACACAATACTTCACAATTACCGTCAATATACACTTACTGGGATGGGGAAACGAAATAAAATGTCCATGTAACGAAATAAAGTCTCTGGGCACCCCTGCACGCATGCAAGTAGGTGCGCGATGTAAGCCGTGCAACAGTCATTGGCTAGGGGCGCAACTTGCCAGCCCTCTATCTCCGCCAAAAGGAAGTGTTTCGTAATGTCCTTACAGGATTCATTCGGGAATCCTTAGCTCAAACGAATTCTGGAAGAGGGGTGCAATTCTTGGTTACGGAGTAGTTAACCCCTAACACTCCGGAACCGCTGACGCTGTACTTGGACGCTTCTTGGAAAAATATGAGATGAATCTGACTGCGCTGCAGGCTTTTTTTTTATAGGGTTAAGGGTCCTATACCTAACATATACACCCAATCCTCTCGTGGGAGTAAATTTCCCCACCTATCCCAGACTTGCCAGTACCTTACAAAGAGGGCAGAAGTTGCTTCCTGGTTTGCACAGAGCATGTGCTAACCTCAGACCTGAGCTACTTAGCATACCGAGCCCAACCTCTTACCTGGTGACAGTAATTCTGGGGTTTGGCTACCAAGTGTGAAGTGCCCATACTTCACACCGGTATTTGGTACTTAACAATATCCTGGCCATACTAACACCTAGGGTCTCTGATGTTTTTCAACTCTGGACTTCTCTTAGACACTGGGGCACCATCTTAGCATGGTGCCCTTTGATGTCCAGAGTGAAAAAATCCCTCAGCTCATTCATCCATAACATATGGGCATGTTAATGTATCCATTGCCGGACCGGCAGAAAGGGTTTCCTGCCTTTGCATTTTAAACACCATTGAAATACAGTATGTATATAAATGTATGTTCTGCATGTGTAACAAATATAAAAGTCATATGCATGTTCATTGTACAAAAATTAGAGTGCTAGCTCTTTCCTAGCACAAGTTATTCACTTAATTGCTTAAACAAGCATATGCATAGCATTGTGGATAATACTGGACACATGATACATAAAGCTTAGCCCCCTGCAGATGCACTTACCAAAACTCCTTCCTACTGTCTCTGTACATTTTCCCTACCTACAGTACCAATTAAGCTGTAAGCTCCACGGAGCAGGGACTCCTCTTCCTTAATGTTACTTTTATGTCTGAAGCACTTATTCCCATGATCTGTTATTTATATTATCTGTTATTTATTTGATTACACGTGTATTACTACTGTGAAGCGCTATGTACATTAATGGCACTATATAAATTAAGACATACAATACAATACAATTAATTGATTGGGCTCTGATGTGGGTTGCGGTTTGACCTATAATAGGTCTGAGTTACAAGCCGGCATACAATGTATCCATGCTGGCTTTTGATCGGTAACCACAGACACGCACCAACACTTCAGCTCAAGCGGATAACAAGACCGCTGGATACATTTTGACAGAAGGCACTTCTGCTAGACCGCAAACCACTTATTCAATTGAATTTGCGGTTTAGAGGTCTACGGCTTAGGAAGTGATACCTATGCTTCAAAGCAGCCACTTATTTACCAGCACGCTTCTTCACTTAGCGCTTGGTTCAGCACTAGAAGCTCCCCCTTGTTTCACAAATACAGTTAGCACATTTTCATTCATTCAGTGTAACTGCAGCTAGCTTCTAAATTGCAAAACAGGGACAATACAGATAGCGTAGGGGAAAACATGATATTTTGGGATAATACATTTTTTTTTTTTTTTTTAATATTTTTCCTTTATTTGTGTCAGACAGCATATTGGTACATGTTATAGACATTGAAAAGCGAACCAACACAGGAATACGGCGTGGTACATGTACAAAGTATGGGAGAAGTTGATGGCACACAATAGATACTGGACACCTAACAAGCTCCTATTAAACCCCCAAAAATACCCACAATATAAAGCATATGAGTGTCAGAGGAGTGCTACTGAGCATGGCAATATGCATTAAAACCAGAGAATAACATAAACACAGACAAAGCTCAGTTTTTAGCACATCTATGAGACTCATACACGGTACAGTGCCTAAATATATATGGATAAATATCTAATAAGTAAATGGTCTTTTAGTTTGACATTTTTGGCCAAAATTGTTGTAAGCCCCTGAGCCAACGCCAAGGCAGACCACATATCAGGGGTCCCTAACGCTAATATAAATTCTTAATAACCTGTTTAATAACAGGAAGAATGATTTATAGTAAATCTGTCAATATTAGCTGCAAAGTTCTGTCTGACTGAAGCTTTTATTAACCTGTACATTACCAGGAAAAGCACTCTGTATTAGAGATGTCACAGCCAAACTGCAAGCAGGCAAGTTCCCCTGAGTGGAAGATGCTATGGAGTGAGCCCATAACCATTTAAATGTGGGAGGGGGTGAGCTTAAATTAAGTAGGAGGTTGCCAACCTCCAATCAGCCATGACTAGCTGGACAAGAATTGCAAAACATACTGGACACCTAACAAGCTCCTATTAAACCCCCAAAATACCCACAACATATATATAAGCATATGAGTGTCAGAGGAGTCTACTGAGCATGGCATATGCATTAAAACCAGAGACATACATAAAACACAGACAAAGCTCAGTTTTACACATCTAGTGAGACTCATACACGTACAGTGCCTAAATTGGATAAATATCTAATAAGTAAATGGTCTTTTAGTTTGACATTTTTGGCCAAAATTGTTGTAAGCCCCTGAGCCAACGCCAAGGCAGACCACATATCAGGGGTCCCTAACGCTAATATAAATTCTTAATAACCTGTTTAATAACAGGAAGAATGATTTATAGTAAATCTGTCAATATTAGCTGCAAAGTTCTGTCTGACTGAAGCTTTTATTAACCTGTACATTACCAGGAAAAGCACTCTGTATTAGAGATGTCACAGCCAAACTGCAAGCAGGCAAGTTCCCCTGAGTGGAAGATGCTATGGAGTGAGCCCATAACCATTTAAATGTGGGAGGGGGTGAGCTTAAATTAAGTAGGAGGTTGCCAACCTCCAATCAGCCATGACTAGCTGGACAAGAATTGCAAAACATACTGGACACCTAACAAGCTCCTATTAAACCCCCAAAATACCCACAACATATATATAAGCATATGAGTGTCAGAGGAGTGCTACTGAGCATGGCAATATGCATTAAAACCAGAGACATAACATAAAACACAGACAAAGCTCAGTTTTTAGCACATCTAGTGAGACTCATACACGGTACAGTGCCTAAATATATATGGATAAATATCTAATAAGTAAATGGTCTTTTAGTTAGATGTGGGAGTGCTCATCGGGAGGAATCGGGGGCCCAGCGGGGTGCAGGACGTGCCCAGCGGAGGGACGGGATCAGGGGAGGGCCAGCAGTGGGTTCCCGGGGCCGCAGACTGAGGAAGCGGGGGCCAGACGGCGGGGCCCACGCATGAAAAGGTCTGTCAGCAGCCACGCAATTCCCCACACTGATGTGCCCAAACGTTGCAATACCGCACACAGGCGTCACTGTCACGCTCCATGCTTGACAAGATCGAGGAGCGAGGATCTCTAAACCGACACCATATCGGTACGGAAGCTCAGACGCAGCGCAGACTGAGTAGCCCCTCAAAGAACATTAGTTGCAGGGGGATCGAGGGCCAGCTGAGGGATCTGGGGCCAGCAGGGAAAGCGGGGGCAACAGGGTGAATAGCCCCTCCGCCCCAGCGCGTATTGCACACCACCCCCTCCCGCTACCTCCCGCAGGCTACTTCCCTTCTTCCCCCGCTCCTATTATACCCTGCCCGCGCGGGTGTGCCAAGGAGCGTGGGACGGAGGTGAAGTGCCTACCGTTGTCTCCAGCCCTGGGCAGTCCGCAGCATCCCACGGACCCACCTCCCAGCCTACTCCGGTGGACCCCCCTCGGCCAGACTACATCCGGTTGACCACCCTCCCACCTACATATCCTGGGACCACCCTCCCCAGTCCTACATCCGGGACCTGAGGGACCCAAGCTGCCAGCCGGCCCCTCCTCCAATCATGGAGGGAGATAACTTATTATTCTATATTAAAAAAAAAAAATTGGCAAATTGGCGCGAACTGGGGAAATTAGCGCGAACGGGGAACTTTTAGCACGAAAGGGTGGAAATTTTGAGCGCGAATGGGGGAAATTTTTAAAAAAAACACGTGGCTGCGTGGCCAATATTTTACTACTTCGCCCGGGGGTTAAAGCCACCACGCCCCGTGCGTGGTAAATGTACAGGGGGATTGTCGAACACTGCAGATATATATATTATATATAGATCTGTATTGTGTATAATGTATTACTTAGAAGCCGGGGGGGGGGGGGGGGGGGGGGGGGGGATGAGAGAATCATGGTCGCCAACTTCCCTTTTTTAATTTTAAAACTGTCTTCTCATCTCCATTCTCATCTCATATCTCATCTCTTGCCTTGTCTTTTCAGACTTTGCCTCCCTCCTTCGAGCTTCGATTGTTGCCCCTGGGTTCTCCCCCGGCCCGTCGGCTCTTTGGTGTGACATCACCACCCCACTCGCGACCCGACGGTCTGTGTATGTGGTGTTCGGTGATCCCTCCACAGCGTTGCGGGTCCCGTCCTCCCCTGTGACTCTCCCACTCACTCCCAAGGCCTGTGTGTGGCCATCAGTGGGAAAGTTCCGGCAGTGGGGATCCCTGGAGGCTGTGTTTCCTATCTCTCTGCAGAGCTCCCGGTCGAATCTAAAGACAGTGTTGCTCTACAGGCTTATACCTTCAGCATTGCTGTAAAGTAGGATTCCAATTTGACTCCTACTGGATGTTACAATTTATAGCGTCTTTAGAGCCCACTTACATGTGTATGTTGTTTTTTTCAATATTTTACACTTGCTTAAAATTGTAATTATTTTTTGCCAATCTTTTCAGTGCGTTTTGTTGTCTTTTGAGTTGCACTATGATTTTTTTTTCTTTGTCCGTTTTTTTCTTTTGTCTTTTCTGTTTTATCTTCATGTTGTTTGTCCTCATGGAGCCTTCATGAAGATTCCCCAGGACTCTCTCCATTCGTTTGACTTTATATTTGGTTAAAACCAGAAGACATAACATAAAACACGAGACAAGCTCAGTTTTAGCACATCTAGTGAGACTCATACACGTACAGTGCCTAAATATATATGGATAAATATCTAATAAGTAAATGGTCTTTTAGTTTGACATTTTGGCCAAAATTGTTAAAGCCCCTGAGCCAAGCCAGGCAGACCACATATCAGGGGTCCCTAACGCTAATATAAATTCTTAATAACCTGTTTTAATAACAGGAAGAATGATTATAGTAATCTGTCAATATTAGCTGCAAAGTTCTGTCTGACTGAAGCTTTTTAACCTGTACATGTCCCAGGAAAAGCACTCTGTATTAGAGATGTCACAGCCAAACTGCAAGCAGGCAAGTTCCCCTGAGTGGAAGATGCTATGGAGTGAGCCCTAACCATTAAAGTGGGAGGGGTGTGAGCTAAATTAAGTAGGAGGTTGCCACCCTCCAATCAGCCATGACTAGCTGGACAAGAATTGAAACATACTGGACACTAACAAGCTCCCTATTAAAACCCCCAAAATACCCACAACATATATATAAGCATATGAGTGTCAGAATCTCTTTCCTGT
>WSYH01000397.1:175288-208866 GCA_036426205.1 Ascaphus truei
TGACATTTTTTGGCCAAAATTGTTGTAAGCCCCTGATCCAACGCCAATGCAAACCCATATCAGGGGTCCCTAAACGCTAATATAAATTCTTAATACCTGTTATAATAACGGAGAATATTTGATAGAATCTGTCAATATTAGCTGCAAAGTGTCTGTCTGACTGACAGCTTCTTATTTACCTGTAACATTATGCCATGAGAAAGCACTCTGTATTAGAGATGTCACAGCCAAACCTGCAAGCAGCAAGTGCCCCTGAGTGGAGAGCCTATGGAGTGACCCAACACATTTAAATGTGGGAGGGGTGACTTCATTAAGTAAGTCGAGGTTGTCGCAACCTCCATCATCATGACTAGCTGGACAAATTGTTCAAAACATACTGTGACACCTAACAGCTCCATTACAACCCCAAAATACCGCACAACATATGATTACGACATATGAGTGTCCAGAGGAGTGCACTGGGCATGCAATATGCCATTAAAACCTAGACACTAACATAAAACACAGACAAAGCTCAGTTTTAGCACATCTAGTGAACTCATACACGGTACACGTGCCTAAATATATATGGATAAATTCTAATAAGTAAATGGTCTTTAGTTTGACATTTTTGGCCAAAATTGTTGAAGCCCCTGAGCCAACGCCAAGCAGACACATATCAGGGTCCCTACGCTAATATAAATTCTATATAACCCTGTTTAATAAGGAAGAATGATTTATAGTAATCTGTCAATATTAACTGCAAAGTTTCTGTCTGACTGAAGCTGTTTATTAACCTGTACATTGCCAGGAAAGCACTCTGTTAGAGTGTCACAGCCAACTGCAAGCAGGCAGTTTCCCCTGAGTGGAAGATGCTATGAGTGAGCCCATAACCATTTAAATGTGGGAGGGGGTGAGCTTAAATTAAGTAGGAGGTTGCCAACCTCCAATCACAGCCATGACTAGCTGGACACGAATTGCAAAACATACTGGACACCCTACAAGCTCCTATTAAACCCCCAAAATAACCCACAACTATATATAAACATAGAGTGTCAGAGGAGTGCTACTAGAGCATGGCAAATGCATTAAACCAGAGACATAACATAAACACAGACACAAGCTCTAGTTTTAGCACATCTAGTGAGACTCATACACGGTTACAGTGCCTAATATATATGGATAAATATCTAATAAGTAAATGGTCTTTTAGTTTGACATTTTTGGCCAAAATTTTGTAAGCCCCTGACCAACGCCAAGGCAGACCAACATATCACAGGGGTCCCTAACGCTAATATAATTCTTAATAACCTTTTAATAACAGGAAGAATGATTATAGTAAATCTGTCATATTAGCTGCAAAGTTCTGTCTGACTGAAGCTTTTTTAACCTGTACATTGCCAGGAAAAGCACTCTGTATTAGAGATGTCACAACGAAGCAGGCAAACTATGTTCCCTGTGCCAATGTAGCTAGGTTAATTAAAAGCCTTCATTCGACAGCAACTTATATGCAGCTAATATTGACGATTTCATAAATCATCTTCCTGTTTATTAACAGGTTATTTAAGAATTTATATAGCGTTAGGACCCCTGATAGTGGGTCTGGCCTTGGCGTTGGCTCAGGGGCTTACAACATTTGGGCCAAAAGTCAACTAAAAGCCATTTACTTATTAGATATTATCCATATATATTAGCCTGTACCGTGTATGAGTCTCACTAATGTGCTAAAAACTGAGCTTTGTCTTGTGGTTTATGTTATGTCTCTGGTTTTAATGCATATTGCCATGCTCAGTACACTCCTCTGACCTCATATGCTTATATTATGTTGTGGGTATTTTTGGGGGTTTAATAGGAGCTTGTTAGGTGTCCAGTATGTTTTTGCAATTTTGTCCAGCTAGTCATGGCTGATTGGAGGTTGGCAACCTCCTACTTAATTTAAGCTCACCCCCCTCCCACATTTAAATGGTTATGGGCCACTCCATAGCAATCTCCACTCAGTGGAACTTGCCTGCTTGCAGTTGGCTGTGACATCTCTAATACAGAGTGCTTTTCCTGGCAAGGTACAGGTGTAATAAAAGCTCATCAGACAGAAGCTTTGCAGCTAATATTGACAGATTTACTAAAATCATTCTTCCCTGTTTATTAAACGTTTATTAGAATTTATATTAGCGTTAGGAGCCCTGATATGTGGTCTGTGCCTTGGCGTTGGCTCAGGGTTTACAACACAATTTTGGCCAAAAATGTCACACAAAGACCATTACACTTATTAGATATTTATCCACTATATATTAAGGCACTGTACCGTGTAGTGGTCTCCATAGATGTGCTAAAAACGGAGCTTTGTCGTGTGTTATGTTATGTCTCTGGTTTTAATGCATATTGCCATGCTCAGTAGCACTCCTCTGACACTCATATGCTTATATATATGTTGTGGGTATTTTTGGGGTTTAATGGAGCTTGTTAGGTGTCCAGTATGTTTTGCAATTCTTGTCCAGCTAGTCCATGGCTGATTGGAGGTTGGCACCTCCTACTTAATTTAAGCTCACCCCCTCCCACATTTAAATGGTTATGGGCTCATCCATAGCATCTTCCCACTCAGGACTTGCCTGCTTGCAGTTTGGCTGTGACATCTCTATACAGAGTCTTTTCTTCTGGCATGTACAGGTTAATAAAACTTCAGTCAGACAGAACTTTTGCAGCTAATATTGACAGATTTACTATAAATCATTCTTCCTGTTATTAAACGGTTAATTAAGAATTTATATTAGCGTTAGGGACCCTGATATGTGGTCTGCCTTGGCGTTGGCTCAGGGGCTTACCAACAATTTTGGCCAAAAATGTCAAACTAAAAGACCATTTACTTATTAGATATTATCCATATATATTTAGGCACGTACGTACGTGATGAGTCTCACTAGATTGCTAAAAACTGAGCTTTTCTGTGTTTTATGTTTGTCTCTGGTACAAGATAGTGATGTAGAGCGACTCTTGATATAGTTTATATCTAGTGGGGTAATTTTTGGTTAATAGCTTGGTGTCATATGGTTTGCAATCTGCAGAGTAGGTGTTGAGAGGGGACCTCTTGATAGTCCAACTACCATTAATGGTATGTGCTACCTTCAAGGGACGCCTGCTGGTGGAGGTGACTCCTAGGAAGAAGGTGCATTTCCGTGAGTAAGGTGGTGAATACGAAGCCAAGACAAATTGCGCTAGCAAAGGGACATTAGCATAACTTCTTCGGCTGGTATTAATACGGGAGGTTACAGCAATTTATTAGCGTGGAAGGAGCCGATAAGGGCGCTGGCGTGGCCAGGAGGAGTGAATTGAGGCAAAAAGTCAGAACTAAAAGACTTTATAAGACCTTTAGGGATGGGGTATATGCACTGTACTGTATGACTCAATATGAGCAAGACACGTGATGCTTTGATAGAATGTTTGTTATGTTTGGACCATTATCCCATCTATTTTCAGTGGTGAACAAAGAGGGGGGAATGGACGAAGGAGGGTTGAATGTTGGGAATACTTGGACAAAGAGTAGGAGAGGGGGGTGAGGGAGTGGATGGGTAGCTTGGGATCGGAAGTTCGGGGGGGTGTCCTATGTAAGATAGATGTGAGATAGTCAGGGAGTCCTGATCCTGGCCAAGGTTCCCATTTGAAGTGATAATTGCGGCATTTTTTCTTCATCATGTGCAGTTTCTTTCCCATACCCATAATTCACCTTTACCCTAGTGTTACCGTTCTTCTAGAAGGGCGCTTTGATTCGTCTTCCAAGCTGCTGCTATGCCACATCGGCAAGCCGTTAGGATCGCGCCGTGAGCCTAGCTATAGGGATGGGAAGGTCATCGACTGTTTTCCCGCACGTATTCGGGGGTCCAGATCTCTACATCGGGTCTCGGTTCAAGGCCCGTGGATCCGGGTCCAGAATTTTTGGATCTGCCGGCATGTCCCACCAATTGGAGACATGTCCCCCTTTGACCACATCTCCATCTCCTCAGCTTTCGTCGGGGGTGGCTTGGCTAGATTTGGCTTCCGTCCCTACTCGGGGTCAGGTACCATTGGATAATTTTTGTTAAATATTTTCCTTTTGTGACGGAACAGATTGAAGTTTTGGTTCTGCCTCCCAAAGTATCCTTCCATACATCCTCAAGTATCTATGTTGGTGTTAGGTCCTCTCTCCACCACCTTTGCATATAGAATGATTATGGGGTGGTTGGGCCGCCTCTATTGTTTTGATATTCGAGAGATGAGGCCTCTTTGGTAACTCTCGCCTCTGGCGAGGTGTCCAAATCTGACGCGGCGGTGAATTTAGGTATGGAATTGGGTTCTTCCAGGAATGGCTAATCTCGTAGTAGTGGAATATAGGGAGATCAGGGGACGTGTAATTTGATTCGTAGTTCCCGGGGGCATGTACCCCCTTCGTCGTTTTTCCAGTAAGTCATGCAACCACTCTGTGTTTAAGGCCTTGAAATTGGGCTATAATTGGTGTCGGGAGCAACCGCGGGCGTGGAAATCCCGGTTCCCGATAGGGGGGTCAATTGAGAGGGGGTTGAAGCTAGGCCATATTTCTCCCTTTGGTTTTCAACCATGTTCGACCACGTGCATCTCATTGCTCCATGGCTGAGTCTCATGGCTCCTCCTTGTGGACGTGGGTCCATAGTAGGGCTGAGAGGGAGTCGGGGATCGTGGTGCGCTCTATCTCTAACACAATTAGAGGTCGTGGGGTTGTTCCAAACACCCGCCTGCCTCAGCTGGGCTGCCTGATAGTATAGGACTACATCCGGCAACCACCCAGAACCGCCCTCTCGTTCCTTGACGCAAGAGTACTGACCGTGGACCGGCTGGCTCTTCGTCTTGTTGCCAGATGAAATGCAAGAATATGGGACTGATATTCCTCAGATCTGCTAGTGAAACGGGACGGGAGGGTCTGAAAATAATAGCAAGCGGGGGAGATATTCATTTGGTGGATACTATGCTTCTGCCGACCTAGGATATTTGGTGGGACTAGCCATGTCTCGAGATCTCTTATATTCTGACGGGTAAAAGGGGAGGGTATTCGTTTGGTATAGTGACCATATACTCACTATTTCAATCCTAAATACTTAATATGGGCCTTTTCCATTTATGCTTAAATTTTCTTTGTAGGATGGCATATGGGTGATCGGTAGTGAGATATTGAGGCCTCTGACTTTGTCTGTGTTACTTTGTAGTCTGATAGAGGCGGCAAATTGGTCTAATGTTTTTTCCTAGGTTGTGGGAGGGAAGTTGATGGGCATCTGATAGGGTAAGGATAATATCATCCGGCGAACAGGGAGATTTTTATACTCCCTGTCTCCGACTAAGGATCTTTTTAACGGTGGATCAGTTTCTGATTCTGGCGGCTAGGTGCTTCTATGGACGGCGAGAGTAAAGGGAAGAGGGGCAGCCTTTCTGGTACTGTTTTGGATTTTAATTGGGTGGGTCGACACCCGGATTGTTTTAAAGAGCTGGGTTATATAGAGGGCTCTGCTCCATCAAGGAATGGCCGAGAAGCCGAATTGGCGCAGCGTCTGGTCAAGCGATGACCATATTGATCCTGCGGTTCAAAGGCCTTCTTCTCCGCGTCGAGGCCTGATGTACAAGGCCTGGTGACCTGTTTAGAGTTGCACCGTGGTCTAGATATCAATAATTTTGCGTGTGTTTGTCGAGGCCTGTCTTTCCTGACACAATCCCAATGGTCTATATAATTAGTTTTGGGAGAATAGGGTCAGTCTGTTTGCTAGAACTTTTACTGAAAGCTTGAGGTCAGTGTTTAGCAGCAGGATATTGGCGGTAGCGACGCATTGAAGTGGGTGCTCTGCCCCTCTTTATTGTATGAATGGGCCATTGGCTGCTGACATAGTGCTGGGATTCTGTTCTCCTGGAGAAGGGTGTAAACATTTTAGTAGGTAGGGACAGGTTCTGCTAGTTTTGTTGTAATAGTAACCGTTTGATAAATCCATCCGGTCCCGGGTGTCTTGGCTATTTTGAGTGAGATATTGCATTATCTAGCTCTTTTTGTGGTTTATTCTCTGGTTTAAAAACTCAAGTTCTTCTTGTGAGGTGACGGGAGGTTGCATTGGGTTAGATAGTCGAGGTGCTCTTATCATTAAGCTGTTGATTGGCTGATGGGTGGAGGTTGTAGAGTTGTCCGGATTAGAACTCCGCTAACTCGCGCGCGATATCTTTTTCTCATTTTGAGATTTGAGCCGTTTTTGGTTCTGATCTTTGTATCTCGGGCCTTTGTCCTAATGTCCTCTTAATTTGAGGCCAAAGTTTGTCCCGCTTTGTTACCCCTATCTAAGAAACCGCTGTTGGGGTCCATTTCAGGGTCGTCTCTAACCCGTTCGAGCTGGAGTATTTTAAATCGGATCTCCTTCTTCAAGGTTTCTAAAACTGTTTTCGATAGGGATTGTTTATATGCAGTTGCTCTAAAGCGTTAAATTTTTTTGGTAGTGTCTTTCTGGGGCTTTTTTGTTTTATTTTTTTCTATAGGAAGCTAGTGATTGAGTTCGTCCCTCTCGTATAGTGTTTGTGCGCGTTCCCAAGCATGCTAGCTCGCAGGACTCTGACCTGTCGTTTAGTTGGAAAGGTGTGTAGTTTTTTTGCTTAATGTCTTGATCAACTTGTGGGTCATTGAGAAGCGAGTCGCTGAGTTTCCAGGTACTATACTGATGTTTGAGAAGGTAAGAGAGGTTGAAGTATGATAGGGCAGGTCAACCAGGTTATTGGCCTATGTCCGAGTGGGAGTATGCCTGGCGTACATGTTTGGTGCCTCAAAAAATAATCTACCCGCGAGTACGACTGATGGGGGCTGATAGAAGAGGTCCGAGTCCTCTCTGGCCTACATGCTGGGTCCGCCAATATTACTGTAAGCGAAATACTCTCTAAGAATATTCTGGAACTTTTGGGCTTTTTTCTGTAGTTGGGTAGAGTACTGGGCCCGCAGCTGTCCTTACTGTCTTGGTCTGGGTTAAGACCATATTGTGGGCCAATCAGCGCGACGAGGGAGGAGGGAGGAGAGCGTCGGTTTGGTCACAACGTACTGAGAAGATTCTGGAGTGAATTGTAGGGTTTGGTTTGGCGTTGGGGCGTAGATATGTGAGGATTATGGGGAGAGAGGGTGTATGGTTCTTCCTGTTATTAAACAGGTTATTAAGAATTTATATTAGCGTTAGGGACCCCTGATATGTGGTCTGCCTTGGCGTTGGCTCAGGGGCTTACAACAATTTTGGCCAAAAATGTCAAACTAAAAGACCATTTACTTATTAGATATTTATCCATATATATTTAGGCACTGTACCGTGTATGAGTCTCACTAGATGTGCTAAAAACTGAGCTTTGTCTGTGTTTTATGTTATGTCTGGTTTTAATGCATATTGCCATGCTCAGTAGCACTCCTCTGACACTCATATGCTTATATATATGTTGTGGGTATTTTTGGGGGTTTAATAGGAGCTTGTTAGGTGTCCAGTATGTTTTGCAATTCTTGTCCAGCTAGTCATGGCTGATTGGAGGTTGGCAACCTCCTACTTAATTTAAGCTCACCCCCTCCCACATTTAAATGGTTATGGGCTCACTCCATAGCATCTTCCACTCAGGGGAACTTGCCTGCTTGCAGTTTGGCTGTGACATCTCTAATACAGAGTGCTTTTCCTGGCAATGTACAGGTTAATAAAAGCTTCAGTCAGACAGAACTTTGCAGCTAATATTGACAGATTTACTATAAATCATTCTTCCTGTTATTAAACAGGTTATTAAGAATTTATATTAGCGTTAGGCCTGTGCCACGTAATGGAGTGCCGTTTTGCTGCTGGGAAGGAGGGCCGGTGTGCTGCGGGGAGGTGGATAAGGGTGGTGTGATGCTGGCATTGCGTGCTGGTGGACTTCTTCGCCCGGGGACTGCTCCTCCAGCGTGCGCGCCGGGCCTCCCTCTCCTCGCAGTGTCGCTGAGCCCCGGGCTGAACAGATCACCAAGCCCCCTTGCATCTGTACAGCGCGGCTAATATTCCTCCGGCCTGGGACATAGAAAGCCGCTTAGGTGCTGCTCCTTCTCTCTCTTGCTTGCTTGGGCCCGGCCGCTGCGCGTCAAGCCAGTGACTTTTTGCTGTCCTTGCAGAGGATAACAGCAATCTCGCTTGGGAGTTTGTATCACTGTGTGTGTTGTCACTTTGGTGCTGTTGTTGTGTGTTTGTGTGTGTGTTTGTGTGTGTGTGTGTGTGATGTGTGTGTTGTGTGTGTGTGTTGTGTTTGTGTGTGTGTGTGTGTGTGGTGTGATGTTGTGTTTGTGTGTTTATAATTATAGCTATAGTGTTAAAAAAATTTAAAAAAGACTTGTGAGAATAATTATTTATTACATTGTGCAATTTGATAAATATCTTCACACCACACACCCATCACCACCACACACAACAGACATCACACGAGAAGGGAAGGGAAAGGCACAGACCACACGCATATATCTATATCTACACCACCACATATATTAACACACACTACAAACAACCACCCATAGATATTATATACACACCCACACACACATATATCTATAATCTCTCTCTCTCTGACCCTCACTCTCCTCTCTCTATCTGACCGCTCCCTCTCTCCTACATCGGTCTCGTGACCTCGCGACACACGTCACTCTCCTCCTCATCTCTCTGACCTCACTCCGACTCATTCTCCCATCTCGCTCTGCCGTCACTTTCTCCTCTCTCTCCGTCAGCTGACCATCCTTTCTCTCTTCTCTCTTGAGACCTCTCTCTCTCTCTCTCTCTGACCTCATCTCTCCTCTGACCCTCTCTCTCGACACACACACATACACACACAGACCGACACTCTCACAGACCGACAACAAGACAGACAACTCTCACAGAGACAGACACTTCTCACCGACAGACACGTATCACAGACAACGGACACTCATCTACAGACAGAAGACGGACATCTCAAGACAGGAGCAGAACCTCTCCTCAGACAGACGGAGACACTCTCACAGGACAGACGGACACTCTCCGTCTCAGCAGACGGACACTCTCCACTCTCTCAGACCGACACTCACTCTCCAGACGACACTCGCTCTCACAACAACACTCTCTCTCACAGACACCTCTCCTCCTCCTCACAGACCAGGGCCCTCTCTCTCACAGACGACGAACACTCCACATGACAGACATGACATACACCTCACAGACCACAGCCATTACACTCTCACAACAGACGACACTCTCACAGACAACACTCTCACATACAGACATACCCTCTCACAGACATATCACTCTCACAGACATACATCTATCACAGACAACGGACCTCTCACGACAGACCGGACACTCGCCGCAGACGGACAACTCTCTCTCCACAGACAGACGAGCACTCTCACTCTTCTCTCACGACAGACAGACACTCTCACGACAGATAGACAGACACTCTCACAACCGACATAACCTCTCACAGACAGACACACTATTCCCACAGACCGACACTATCAATCACATACAGACACCATAATCACATACAGTGGACACTCACTCACAGTACAGACGGACACTCTCACTCTCACAGGAACAGACGGACACTCTCGCTCACGACGGACACTCTCTCTCACCGACATGGACACTCTCTCTCACAGATGGACACCTCTCTCAACAGAGAACGGACACTCGAGCTCACAGACAAGACACTCTCACTCTCCGTGCTTGCTGCCGCTCCGCTCTAACCATGAGCTTTTTGCTGGTCCTGGCAGAGAGACAGCAAGCGCGCTTGGGAGCGGGGTAGCCACTGTTGTGTTTTCACTTGTAGCTTGTTGTTTGTTGTGTGTGTGTGTGTGTGTGTGTGTGTGTGTGTGTGTGTGTGGTGTGTGTGTGTGGCTGTGTGTGTGTGTGTTGTGTTGTGTGTGGGTGTGTGGTGTTGTTGTGTGTATCTATTATAAATATTTAAAAAAAAAAAAAAAAAGGCCTGTGAGAATAAATTATTTTTAACGTTGTGCAACTTTGTCTAAATATATTCACACCACACACGACATCACACCCACACACACACCTATTATTATAATCTATATATAAAGATATAATACAATACATATATATATATTATATTCTATTATGATACATCTATCCTCTCATCATCTTTCTCTCTCTCCTTTCTCTCTCTCTCTCTACCTCTCTCTCCCTCTCTATATGCTCTCTCTCTTCTCTCTCTCTCTCTCTCTCATCTCTTTCTCACTACCTGCTCCCTACCTCTCCTCTTCTCCTCTCTCTCTCTCTCTCCTCTCTCTCTCTTCTCTCTCTCTGCTCCTCTCTCTTCTCTCTCGCTCTCTCGCTCTCTCTCTCTCCTCTCTTCCCTCCCCACCCCCCCCTCGTGTTCTCCTCTATCTTCTCTCTCTCCCCCCCCCCCCCCCTCTCTACTCTCACCCCCCCCCCACCTCCCCACCCATCTCTCTCGCTCTCTCTCTCCGCCCTCCGCGCCCAGGTGTTCCTGATAGCCAAAAAGCAGCACACTGCATGTGGGTATCAAAAAAGTGTATTCAGTAAACCACAAGGCCGCCAACGTTTCGGTCCTCTCCCCCCCCCACCCAGCGGTACCTTCCTCAGGGCAGTGCACTGCCCTGAGGAAGTCCTCGCGGAGACCTAAATTGGCGGCCTTGTGTTACGCATGTTACTGATCACTTTTTGATACCATAAACCCTTTTGCCCAGTTTGTGCTGTCCTATTTTGGCGATCAGTATTCCCCTGGTCTCCATATGTCTACATAACTCTCTATGGGACCAAAGCATCTGCCTCCTGCCACAAAACCGTGAGTGCTAATCTCCATACCTGACAATAAATATGATATATAACACACCCACGACCACATCATTATATTGCTATTATATATCTACATCACTCTCTCTCTCTCTACGGACCGCTCACTCTCTCTCTCTCGCTGACCAGGCGGTCACTCTCTCTCTCTGACCCTCACCTCTCTCTCTCTGACCTCACTCTGCTCTCTCTCTCTGACCTCACTGTCGTCCCCCATCTCTCCTCTCTCTCTCTGACCCTCAGCGTATCCTCTCTCTCTGACTGGACCTCTCTCTCTCTCTCTCCTCGTCTCTCTCTCCTTCTCTGCCTCTCTCTCTCTGACCTCTCTCTCTCTCTCAGACACACACACAGACAGACACACAGACAGACACTCTCCACAGACAGACAGACAGACACTCTCACAGACAGACACTATCACAGACAGACGGACACTATCATAGACAGACGGACACTCTCACATATATATATATATATATATATATATATATATACACACACCACACATATATATACACCACACATACACCACACACACCCCACCACACATATATCACACATGGACACACATATATTATATATATATATAATATATATATATATAGATATAATATATATCTATCTATCTCCTCGCTCTCTCATCTCTTCTCTCTCTCTCTCTCTATCCCTCAATCTCATCTCTCTCTCGTCTCTCTCTCTATCTTCCTATCGCTCCCCCCCCCACTTTTATCTCTTCTCTTCTCTCTCTCCTGCTACTTCATATTTAGTCTCTCTCTATATCGATCTATCTCTCTCTCTCCCCCCCCCCCCAACCCCCCCCCCTCCATCCACCCGACCCCCACACACACACACACACACACACACACACGACACCACACATTCACACCACGAACCACACCCTAATATATATATATATATATATTATGATCTAATATATATATATATATATATATATATATACTACCCACACACACACACGCCACACACCTTGTGCTTCCTCTGTCTGGTGGCTCTGTAGTTGCAATGCCGGGCAAGCTGTCAAAGCCCATTGGATTAGCGGTCACGTGACCGCTCCTTTATTCCTCCGCTTCTTCCCTCTGGAGGTTTTTTTTTTTTACTTAGCTAGCAGCCTTGTTTCCCACTGCTGGCAGCCCTGATCGACGCTCCCCTCTAGCCAAGCTCGGCCGCGGCGCACAATTTTGGGAAACAAACTGCGCTACAGGGGTATGAAGTGGGCTTAAGTGCATTTTTTTTCCTGCTCCTCGATGCATCCGGCGGGGTCCGGTGCTGATATTAATGGAATCAGCTCCGGAACCCTCCCGATCAATCCCAGCAGGAAAAAGTCTATTTTTTCTAAAACTAAAGTGCCGATCCGCCGCTCATACTCTGCCCTCTCAGCAGCAACTTGCCATCTTTTCTTGCTTGGCTCATCCGCCAGCACAACTAAACTCCATTCTAGAGTGGCGAATAGCTCAGCTTAGGCTACTCGCCTCTACTAAATACAGGCGTGCGGAAAAAGTTGGATTTTTAAGGCGGACATGTCCCTTCTCGCCCCGCCACCAGCGGAAAAAAAAAACGCCACGCCAAACTGGCGGCTTTTTTTGAATCTCGCCACTTTCTGGCCCCTTTCTGACTACTTATATGGCTTTTTTAGGCGGGAAAGTGGCTAGAAAGCCGTTTTCCAGCTGCTTCTGCATGAGGCCGCCTAATTTGATAAGACCCTTCCTGATATTATTATACTGTATGTTTCAAATATTCACCTCTGTAAGGTCATACCAGTTCCTTCCACATATAGCCAATCCACCGGCCATTGCAAAATGTAAATCACTATGTTTGTATGCGCAATTGATGAAGTTTACTTGGATATGTTTTTTAGAAGTAACATAAGAACTTAAAGGTTTTTCCTAGTCACACCAATGCACCTCTGTGGCAATCAATGCAAGTAAAGAAACCTTTGGTGGGGTTTATAAAGAGGAATAGAATATGGATATTGCAAGTTGACAGCTTTGGGCAATTTGGATTCTAAATTAGTTGGCCATAGGTGAATATAATTCTAGGTGTGTGTGCAAGATCTGCACTAGAGTGTCATAGGATTGGCCTATGTTTAATTGAATAATTCAAAAACATGAACCAATTAATCACAAAGGGTTCCAGGGGGAAAGCCCCTAATGATTGCACTCAGATCGGTCACAACTATGAATAGTAGTGTAGACACAATGAAAGCTAAATGGCTATACCCTGCAAAGGGTCAACCGCTGATGATCCACAAGATTACAAACAAGAAAATATTAACAGTTTTAATATAACATAAAATACAACGGAACACTAATACAAACAGTAAATCCCCATGCGCTGGGTAGAGGCCGATCTGTGGTATCCAGAAAGTCTATGTTACTATACACAACATCAACACCTAAGACTGATGTAATAAGCCATAAACCACACACGTGTAAGGGGCTGTAGAGTGCTAATCACAGGGAGAAACATATAACCAGTATAGCCTTCCAGGCACTAGTAGTAGCCTCCGATTGGGGCACGTGGCTGTAAGTAAGTACTATACGACCTGATCACCAATCCATATATGGATGTAAATTTCCCCGCTTTGGCCCTGGATAGATGTCCAGAGCAAACCCTGTCTTCCTCATCTCCAATCGCGTGAACGTCAACGTGATGACGTCATAACCACGATGTACGTTTTCACGCATCATCACACACTTCCTCATGGGGAGTATGTGATGGTGTGGTGCTGTGTAACTCTGCTATACCCTTCTCCCTTGAGGGAAGCAGCAGATCAATCAAATGCGGGTATTATAGAGCAGGTGCATGGGAAGTCAATTGTCCTTAAGTCCACCAAAACAAATACTAAGGAAATCAAACAAGGGAAAGGAGAGGGAGAGCGGGGGTGGGGAAGGAACGGAAACGGTGTAAATAGTCATAATGAACCTGCATAACCAATATGTTACACTCATATCCTAATGCATAATGTGGAAAGCAAGATATCGCTGTAGTGTACAGGCCTCATGTACGTCAGAGTACCTTACATGAATAAGGTCATAAAAAGTTGCAGCAATCTCACTGTGGATAGCATATACACCATGGGTATGGCATACAGCCAGCCATTTTCCAGGCCCTAAGGGGAAACCATGAACGTATATAAGCCAAATGGTCTTCACGTAGACCGCATTTCTTACCAACACCATTAATACAATACCTAGGATTCTGGATTGAGCACGAACAAGATGGGGCAAAATAATGGTAATGCCTTCCATTTAAGACAAACACACAATATTCACATGTGAGTCAATAAACCACTTACTGGGAATGTAAAACGAATCAAGATGTTCACCGAACAAAACAGAGTCTCTAGGCACCCCTGCCCACCATCCGGCAAGTGGGGTGCACGATTTTAGTCTGGCAACAGTCCTTGGCTTAGGGAGTGACTGCCAGCCCTATAATCTCCTCCAAAGGAATTGATTTCTAATGTCCTTACAGTGATTTGTTCGGGAATCCTTAGCTCAAATGAATTCTCGAAGTAGGGTGGCTGTGGGGCCTTCAGGTACTGACTTCCTGTTACCCCGGCGTCGAAGGCCCCGCTCTCTAATTGTAAGATCATATATGAATTGTTGTAAATGTCTCTTTTAAGGTTTTTCTTTTGATGTGTTTTTTGGATTTTTTGGGGTGGCACATTGACTGATAATATATGAATCATGTACCTCTTTAGGTATCGATAATACTTATAGGGACATATTTGGGGGGCATTTCCCTCGCTTTGTATTGCTGTTGCTTTTTTTCATTTTCAGTTTATTAGTGGATGTGATTGTTTTTGTTTGTTCATGCTTAATGCTATAAAATGTTGTGCTATTGGTGTTCCGTTTGTAACACTACCAGACACACTTTATTAAGTTTTCCGGTACCGCAAGCGGGAGATTTCCCCGGCTTGCTAGTGGGTCCCGCCGCACCGCGGAGCAGCCCCGGCCCCCCGCCCCTCGGGCTTGCCGCGCTCATATACGCGCGCACGCGTCTTCGGGAGCGTGCCGCCCCCTGCACTCAGCCGTCCATGGCTCCCTGAGGAGCCTTGGTGTCCCGCGATCCGCTGGGACAAACTGCAGGTTGTTTTCCGGGTGAACCCGGCCGGATCCTCAGCGGTAGGAGAGCGCGCCCGATCGGAGTGCGCTCTTCCTCTGCTTCGGCTCGTGCCCGTCACTCTCTGGGCGCACGCCAGCTACTTGCTGTGGCCAAGAACGTGCAAATGCTCGAATAACTTGGCCGCATCAGAGTTAATGTTATATTAATGTTTCGCAATGCGTTTTAATATGGTTAGTTCAGATATTGTTAGAATTTCATTCTTTGTCTTTTGGCCTGTTTAACTCATTAATGTTGTAGTATTCCTTGTTGGATTGGTTAGTGTTACTACTATTCATTGTGAGTTGGTTTAGGACTTAAGTGGTTTGATTGGTTAATGGTTTTAAGAATTCATTGGTGATTTTTGTTATTGCTTGTAATTGATTGGCTTAGCTGGCTAACTGTTTTTTATTTCTCTGAAGTGTGGTTTTTTGGAGTTTAGGTTTATGTTTATTATTGTGTGTCTTGTGTATTAAATGTATTGTAATTTAGGGTGCCCCTTGGAGTGCTATAGAGGCTTATCTGCCCTCTTATTAGTAATGGATATGATGTACCCACTCTATACTACTCAATGGGTATAGGGTGTTGTATAAGTCAGTCAGGGTGGTTCTTAGGCTTCACGGATTGGTGAAGGGGGTATTAGCCCTAAGGATGGGTGTCTAATGCCTTGCGGGTGGTACGGCTGGTTAAAACTGTTTATTACCTTAGCGTTATTAACCCCACTAAAGTAATGAAGGTTAAGTGCCCCCGAAACCCCCCCCCGCAAGACCTACAACATGCCACTAAGGCAAATCCCCCCTTCACTCATCCTTGCTGCTCAGCCACAGTAAGCCCTTGGCATGGGTTGTTTTAACACAACCCCTTCATTGCCTAGCGGTTAGCCGCTAAATAATGAAGTTGCTGTAAAATCATTTTCCTGCATCGGATGCATGCCGGGGGCTCCGGAGCTGCTATTATGCTATCAGCTCCGAGACCCCCGGCATCAATCCGAGCAGTAAAAGAGCCTAATATTTTTCTAAGTCCCCGACACTCGCAGGCTCCTCAAGGCCATCTCCCCACCAATTACTGAACTTTGAGGTGAATTGGATTGGGGAGAAGATTTCCTTTTAGGGCTGCAATAGGCCGCAGACAGCTGCACTCCGCGGGTATCTGAATCACGCGAGTTTATGATCCTCAAACGAAAAATGGTCGAATATGCGGCTGATTCGTCCACTCATTGGGCGATTTTCTTTTGATCATAACTTTTGCGTCGATACATGCCGTGATCGAACACTTATCGATGGCTTCGAATACGAGTAGCCTTTTGGTCGATCCAGTACGTGCTCGATAAGGCCTTAATCGAGCTTTCTGAATGAGGCCCATGTTATTGTATCTGACTATGCAAATATACACTAAAAAATGGTACAACAAACAACTGCTTCAGACTTACGCCAGAGGCATAAATTGATGTGGTCTTTAGAACCACGCCCTCAAGGATTAAAAACACTTATTACGTGGTGCCCTCCAAGAACTCAAGAAGTGCCTCACGAATTCCTCACACATCAGAGAATCAGGCAGTCCCAAGTCAGGGGTCAAAAAAGCTGGCTCCAGGATAAATCACAACGGTTGAAATTGTGGGGGGACCAGTCGAGGGACGGCAGGGAATGACAGGCTAGAAGTCTACACAGTATTTTGGGTGTGATACTGGTAGGTTTTCTACGGACATAGTGGTTTTAGAGACACAAGTGTGACTTTACCACCTAACCAGCATTATACCGCTAAACATCTAACTTTGAGCGTTTAAACTGTTGTGGGCATTTGAACCACGCCTCACGGGGTAAAACACTTTCGAGTGTGCATAACATACAGTATAGGGTGGGTTTGAATACTATCAACGTATATTCTTCTTAGGGGTACAATGGTATGCGGTATCATATATATTCACACTGACTGACAACGCATCTGATCATAACTGATGTTTTATACGTGATTGTTCCTCCTCCCAGTGCATACCATATAGATAGGTCATTTGATTTTCATTGATTTATACTATTTGGTGGCTACTATTGCATTTTATTTACCCCTCCGCTACAGTTGTAAAAAATTGTTCGGCATCCTGTATAGGATCAGACTGTTTATAACTTTTATGAACTATACTGATTTTTTAGTAAAACAATAAGAGCTTTTGCACACACTGTGTTACTCCATTTTGTGTACATTGTGTATTTTCACTTTCTGTCTAGAGGACGTCAACCCTGAACACTACTACGGGGATTTTGGAGGGGTTGATATATACCGGTTCGCTATACGCACATCTAACTTAGAATCTTTAAAAGGGTAGATCTGTCATCTGAGGATCGTCTAATGACCCCGCTCTGGGGCCAACATGAATTTGCCTCCAGGCCTGTACATAAAGGACTTTACAATTTGGAAACAATTGGGCATACATCGGCTCCTAGTTTGAGGGGATAAAATATATTAAGCCTTTTCACAAATTGAGAGAAATAAAACATCCCCCCCTCTAGAATATGCAGATTTCTCCAATGGCGATGCATTCCCAATCATACTAACTTACCCCCCTCGACCAACCCCACTACCAGATGTGGAAAAGCTCTGCTCGTGTGAGACTGTACCCCGGGGACTCCATCACAATTTACAGAAGTAAGCGTTCGGGTAAAAGGTCGACCACACGACTGAAGTCAATGGATCCATGGGAAAGGATCTTTGGTGGGTACAGAGCAAAGGAGTGTGCTACGATTATTATGGCAATACTGTGCTAAGAGTTCTATTTTGCACGACATACGGGAAAACCATAAAGTATAATGCCTGGTATCACACCCCTGAAAGATGCTAAACTGTAACTAGGGTAACCTCCCCCGCTGTGCCCTATACAGTGCGGAGCACAGACTCTACACCTTTCCTATTTGTGTCCTCGCCCGCGGATTAGACTGCTTTGGCGATGAAATTCAGCATTGGTTCGAGAAGGATTCTTCACCTCAAAATCAGTTTGGACGCCGTGCGGTTCCTGTCTGAAGCAGCCAGACAACTGCTGGTTGACTAAAATCAAGTAAAAACTGTTGCCTATTTCGCACACAGCACCTGTGTGAGATACGCACATTATGGCAACACACCTCCGAATTTCCTACCAATTTCCAATTCGGACAGTAATTGGTCGTATGCCTAGATGGAAAAGTTAACGAGTTTAGTTCTTGACACTGGCGAATTTATCTAAACCCTGGACGCCTTGGCTGGCCCAGAGGGACATCCCGGAGTAGAAAGGATACCCATCCTGCTATGATAAGTGGTTCGATGCGTTTTCCCTTATCGAGGGCCTGGCGTAGGATTTACTAGGGACAATCGGCGACAAGAGAACCCTTGACAGAGTTCAGATCTGGAGCCTAGGCCCCCTGCGCGAGAGAGCAAACCCGAGGGAGTTAGGCGCAGGGAAACACCCAGGAGTCGAGGTTTCCAAAAATACCATATAAGACCCGGTGAGAGACCCCGCACACGAGGGCACCCCCCCTTTTCTTCTTTTCCTCCTTTCTCCCCTGTGTTCCCCTTTTTTTTCCTTCCCAGACTACCTGTTTGAGATAAATGTTGAAGGTAACAACAAACATGTTTTTTTTACAATGTCTGGGTCGTTGCAATGACTGTAGTTATACTGATGAAAAAACACATTAAAACCAAAAGTTAAAAAAAAAAAAAAAGTTAGTGGGTTTTCCCTTTTTCTGGGTCATTTTCATGGTATCTAAACAGTAATCCTGACCCTTATAAAATATATTTTTAATATCACAATTAAAGGGTTTTAATTTGCAAAACCAATCTAACTCTGCATTTCACAGCTATGAGTCTGTTCAGTATGGACTTTTTCTCACCCCATACTGTATTTGTGTTAGTGTGGCCCTACATGTCAACGCTTAGTATGCCTACTATTACTCTATTTCATAGGCTGATGCAGACAATTTCCCTTCGTCTCCTTTTTTCCCCCTTCCCACCATAATATATTTTTCTTGAAATGAACAGAAAAGTTTTTGGTAGGACGAGTCTAAAAAATTGTACGCACACACTGCATTATGTGCTTGAGAATTCACTCCCTCCCGATAAATATTCACACCGCTTGTATACGAGTTGTGAGGTATACTCGATTCAGGCTCTCCATGTCTCTTTCCACTAACGGTATCCATCGTCGCTGTAATCCATCCAACTCAAAAGTGCAGCTTTAGTTCCTTAAGTATAAGAATGAAGGGTATCACGAAGTGAACGTAGAAGGTTGTCCAAATGATGCTGCTGTTGGATTGTGAGATTTTTCACACCAGACACTGATTGTGTCTACCTGTGTTGGTACTTTTTCCTTATGTACCTTGGTGTAAAAGTAAGACGTAGCCATGAGGATTTTTATAATAAAATTAAATCAATTCGTTTTTTTTCGTCATCAACCATTTTATATAAAATCCATCCCCTTTTGATGAAACAGAGCCAATTCGTTAGGAATTTTTGTCAGTCCGATTATTAGGAGGCAGTATTTTATATACATGTTTATAGATAGAAGTGAGGGCTTCATAAGCTCAAAATTTGTAGTGTCCCAGACCACCATATCTGCCCCCTTTTTCCGAGGGTTTTTGTGTCAATGGGATCGTTCAAGATCCTTTATAGAGCTTGACTATGCCCTCAAATCGATTATAGTTAGTGAGGCGCATGGTCATATGAGTGAGTGTCTTGGTGACTAAATGAGTAAAGACAAATCAACATGTGTTACAGGTCTGTAAAGAGGGAAAAAAACGTGACTTACGACTACTTAATGTCAAATACGACGACAGATAGTTGTTTGCTCTGGACATCTATCCAGGGCACAAGCGGGAATTCAACAGCATACTACGGAATGTGATCAGTGTGCGTATTTAATTGCCTTATTTACGTCTGTGCCCCATCGGAGGCTACTATTGCTTTCGGTCTGCTTATACTGTGTATTGTTGTTTCCCTCCCTGTGATTTTAGGAACTTCTACAGCCCCTTCATTTGTGTGGGTTCTTAGGCTTATTACAACAGTCTTGTTTATGTATGTGTTACGATGATTTTCTGGTACCACGAATATTTTTTATAGTGTTTCTTCGGATTTTATTTGTTATAGTAAAACCTTTATTATTTTCTGTGTACTATTGTGTGACCATCAGCGGTTGACACTTGTTTGCAGGTTGGCTCATTCTAGCTTCATTTGTGTCCTACACTACTATTCCAGTGTGACCGATCTTGAGGTGGCAATTCCTTAGGGGCTTTTGGATACCCTTGTGTCATTGGCTCATTTTTTGTGAGTTCTCTCGGTTCCCCTATGCACTAGGTCAAGAGTTTTTAATGTTTTTTGGCTATGTGAGCAACAGTTCATATTGTGTTATCTATTCTTTATTGAATATTTACCTGATTTTAGGAGCCATTTGATATAGTTGTGTATAATGATATACAGATGGTAGCACTGATATCCGAACACGCCTTTAAAAATCTGAGCATCTTCCAGTATGCTGCTGCACCGTTTCTGTGACATTTCTGCAAACAGTACTAATGCCAATCGAAGTCACACACGGGGGGGTTTGGTCCATTGCAGTCTCATTAAATTTGAATGGGACTGCCAGGGACCCCCGCTGTGTTAATCCCAATGGGCCATTAGGCTGTCTCAGAACATGTCACAGAAATTTTCAGCACTTACTGGGTATTGCCCCAGATTTTCTAAGATAAGTGTTTCGGTATACTCATTGCTGCTCATGTCGATCTTTAAAACCTCAGTGGAGTGCTGGCAATTTTTTATTTTTATATTCCCAATATACCGGACCTTCAATCTTTCTAATTGTAACAACGTATTTTTCCATTGGCTTACCGAATATTTCCTATGTATACAAGAGAAATGAAATGCCTATTATATACACTCTATCACACAACTGGATGTATATTATATTGTTAAAATACTTTATTGATGACCAATGAATCAAAAAAAGGGGGGTTAAATCAAATGTCATATCAAACAGCACTTGACTGTGTCATTTGTAACATAAACTATTTGTAGTTAGTTTTGTTATACATAGAGATCCTGATAGATTATTCAGGATCTTGTGCTATACAATATAGCTGCGGCCTATTGATATAGGAGGGGCCATAGTGGACACTAGTGTAGATAAAGTCTCATCCCATATAACTGTATAGAAAGCGTATATTTTAATAACCGCTGTACAATCATTTGGTATACTTGGTATGGTATATATGTTATAAATCCGGCATAAAATTCGAGATAGATCTTATTGTGTGTGACTACCTGTGGTTATGGTTAGTATTTGGCTGAGGGAAACCTCGGCTCATACTGCTTTCAAGATGTCAAATCTGTTGGAGGGTAACCCAGAGGGGAACACTGCTATGAATAATGCCCCTTGCGCTGTACTTTGTAGCCACAATTGATTGACAGAGTATGCACGTGCAATAACTAATTGTAACACCTCAATAGGGTAATCATACATATGTGCCAACATATATTTTGTTGAATGTAATAATACTGAGTGGCTAGGTCTGTCAGATTAATGCCAGGGGGTAGTGATACCATCCTCAGGATGGTATAAGCACTACCTAATATCTCCAATAGAGAGGTCATAGGTTGTATATGTAAGTCAACCCTCACAGCCTCACAGCCCTCACAAAGGGGTGATATGGGCAAATAGTGAAATGTGATACAACTGGGAGCTAAAAATGGAAAATAATAGCCATAACCAAGTCACAGAGAGACCTCCCGCAATATGTGAATGCTTGCATATGCGTGGCATAAATGGCAATCGTGAGCACCGCATGCGCGGTATGGTAACGTAATAGGAGTAGTCTAAGACGCTAGGGTAACTGAAAGTATTGCTTACCCAACAACCGGTAATGACAACAACTGAACCCGGCTACTTCCCAAGGTAAAGGCAGTGTCATGCGTGTGTGGTCATACATAGACCCACAAATCCACAGACACCCCCCTAAACACTTCGGGAACTGTCGATATCCACCTGAGTGCTGTAATTGTGTACAGTTGTGTGTCCGATGGGACCACGTATCACTCGTGGTATACAGTACAGGCTGCCGGTTAATACTAGTGACGTTAAACGACCAGTGACTCCGGCCAAATGCTTCTTCAATTTTCCGGTGGTACATCTATGCGAGCGGATCCCCAACCAGAGGTAAGTGCCTGCGTAGGGTTAAGATAACTCAATAGCCCACCTGACCCCTCACCCCTTATCGTCAGGGTAAAGATTAACCATGTAAGTATAACATAGACCAAGCAAATTTCAAGGGAACGCCGAGCCCCCTAGAAATCGTTGGCCTGATTAGTTAAATAATATAATTATTGTCCAATTAAGATCCCATAAATGATGTATATTCAGTTCATTAATCACTAACCACTATTCAACCCATGCCCACACTTTTTTCTTTTACACAATTTGTTTTCTGCTGTGCCAATCCTTGTGATATGGCAGATTTTCTTGCACAAAAACCAAATAGATTATCACAGATGTATACAATTAAGCTGTGAGTTAGACAGTCACAAAACTGAGAAAGATCCTGGTGAAATAAACAAATGACATAATTTAAAATAGTTTTTTACGTATTTTTCTTTGCCGATTTCTCATCTATGTTCCACCAGCTATCATTTTCTCCCAATGTGGACTGGAGGCTGGTAAACGCCAGCTCTTGTGGATATCCTTTAGTAGGTTACAAACTTTTTTTTTCGTTAACTGGTTTATTATTTGATTAGAACACAAGCGTTTCCCAAAAAAAACAATGGTGGTCACGTACCCGTGCACCAACAGGCCACGGCACCCAAAATTGCCGGTCCCAGCGAGGCTGGCGCGCGGTGTCTCCTGTTCCCTCTCTGTGCTCAATTTATAAAAAATGGCGGCGATTTCCCCTGCGGTCCCCGCTGCGCTGTTGCGCAGGGCCTGCTCCCTTCCTTTCCCCCCCCGCTCTTCCTCCCGCCCGCTTCCTTTCCTCCCCCCCGCTCCAACGTGGTGACGGAGTAGCAATACCAGCTCCCCTCTGGCGGCCTTCACTTACGTGAGACGGAGGGGAAGTTCAAGTCCTACTGTTGGTTGCTTCCCACAGCCAGCTTCCCCCCCCCCGCCCAGCTTCCCCCCCCAGCCAGCTTCCCACTCAGCTCACCTCCCGTTGAATACACCCTCCCGAGCCCACTCTCCCCCCAGCCTCCCCACGTATCAGGGGATTCGGGCAGAGGACGTCGGCGTCAAACCTCCCCTCATCACTGCACCAAGTGGCCATCCCAAGTGGCATCGAAGCTGCTGTGAGTTCATACCCCCTCCCAGCTTCCTTCCCCACCCAAGTGCCCCTTTGTCCCCCCGCTCCACCCCCCACCTATTACATCCCGCCCTGCCCCGGTTCCCCCTCCCACCACCCCACCCACCCACCCAAGTGCCCCTGGTCCCCCCTCCCACCCACCCACCCACCCATTGCCGCCTGTCCCCTCCCATCCACCCACCCACCCAAGGTTTCCCTGTGCCCCTAAACCCAATTGCCCCCATTCCCCCTCCCTCCACCCACCCACCCAATGCCCCGGTCCCCTCCCCTCCCATCCCACCCCACCCAGTGCCCCTGGTCCCCTTACCCAAGTGCCCCTGGTCCCCTCCCCACACCCACCCAATGCCCTTGTCCCTCGCACCCCCACCCCACCCACTCAATGCCCTCTGGTGCCCCCTCCCTAATGCCCCTGGTCCCCTCCCTCCCTCAAACCCCCACCGCACCCAGAGTGCCCCATGTCCCCTCATCCCATTCCCCTCATCCCACCCCCACCCACCGCATTTGCCCCTTTGTCCCCTCTCCCTCCCCCACCCACCCATGCCCCTGGTCCCCCCCTCCCACCCACCCACCCACCAAGTGCCCCTGGGTCCCCTGCCCTAACCCAATGCCCCTTCCCCATCCCACCCACCCACCCACCCAAGTTCCCCTGTCCCCTCCCTCCACCCCACCACACCCAAGTGCACGCCTGTCCCACTCCCTCCCCCCCACCCAAGTGCGGCCCTGCGTCCCCTCCTCCACCACACGACCCTCCCCTTTCCCCCCGTCCCACAAAACCTCCCCACCCACCCAAGTCTCCCTGTCCACTCTCTAAGTGCCCTGGTCCCCTCCCTCCCAACCCACCCACCCCGTTTTCCCCTGTCCCCTCCATCCCCAGTGGCCCCTGGTCCCCTCCCTCCCACCCCCCAAGCCCCTGGTCCCCTCCCAAGTGCCCCCTGGCCAAAACCCACCCCCCACCCACCCACCCAGATGCCCCTGTCCCCTGAACCCCAAGTGCCCTGGTCCCAAACCCAAGTGCCCCTGTCCCCTCCCTCCCTCCAACCACCCAAGTGCCCCTGGTCCCCTCCCTCCCTCCCAACCACCCAAGTTCCCCTGTTCCCTCCCTCCCTCCCAACCACCCAGTGCCCCTGGTCCCCTCCCCTCCTCCCAAACCACCCATTGCCCCTGGTCCCCCTCCCTCCCTCCCAAGCCACCCAAGTGCCCCGTGATCCCCTCCTCCCAACCCACCCAATGCCCCTGTCCCTCCCTCCCTCCCAACCCACCCAATGCCCCTGGCCCCCTCCCTCCCAACCACCCAATGTGCCCCTGGCCCCCCCTCTCTGTCACTCACATCCCGTCGTTGCCTGTAATTCAACTAGTTTTTTTCTTTGTGGGTATAAGGGAGACGAGGTGTGTGTGGGTAATAGGGAGATGCGAGTGTGTGGTGTGTGTATCTGTATCATGGGTGGTTATCGTGTGTGTGTGTATCTGTGTGGGCATGCTGTGTGTCTGTGCTGCGTGTGTGTGGTCAGTGGCTGCGTGTGTGTGTCCAGTGGTTGCTTGGATCAGCCTGTGTTGTATTCGTTGTCAGTGGCTGTGTTATGTTCTCATGTGTGTGTGTCAGTGGTCTGTGGTAGTCTGGTGTTGAGTCAGAGGCTGTGTGTATTTCGGTGTGTTCAGTGGCTGCGTGTGTATTGGTGGTGTCTGTCCGTGGCTGTTTGTTACAGGCGTGTGTTTCTCGCTATAGGCAAGTATAAGAGCTATAAATTTTTTGAGTGGGGCACGAAGGAGAAGTTTCAAAAATAACCCGTGGTCACGGAAAAAAAAGTTGGGAAACCCTGGATAGAAGATTGTTTAAAAGGCAAAAAACAGTTCAGTTTTTACATGGAGCTTTTGTGGTGTACTTTCATTCTTTTATCTCATACCAAACTACGAGTGGCAGAAGCAACCCCTCTTACGTAGGGATACACTCTTAACAACTACATAAAACAATGTGCGAGGAGGGGTAGGCCTGGCAATTTCAGTGCAATCTAGATCACTTTAGACATTTAGGTAAACCATGTATGTTTTGAGCACCACGCTTGAGCACAATCTCAAAAAATGTGTTTTTCTATTGAACATTGAAAAAAAAGATCACAGAGTTCTGAATTTTCTCTCCATGATGGTTCTTTGGGAAGAGAACAGAATGTGATTTGTCACTAAGACAGCTGACAAAAACTTTTATGATTCCTAAAACTAGCATTTAAAAAAATGAATGAACATTCTAGTATTTTGACAATTTTTTCATATATTCAACCAAAAAATAAAATTTACAAAAGCATATAACAAAGTAAATGTACAGTGTTTTTGATATCCATACAGTAAACTGGTCAAAATTGTAAACAATGTAAAATAGATTAGGACGTTATAATATTTTCAGATGTCCCAAGTTTGTCAAATACTAATATTTTGTGATGCCATCTATGAGAAAGTACACATATTTTACAAAGAAGTAGTTTCAGTAATATTCATATCCTTTTTGAAGTATTAAAAAAGTATTCTAGAAATAGATCCCTCTTTTAATGTAAAAATACTCAACACATCTTAAAAATACAGTTCCTTTGAACTAAAACCAGATGTGTTTTAAGCCGATAAAGAAATCATAACAAAGTCAACAAACAAAGCTGCAATATTGGTTTTTGTTATAATTGTGTGAATCCTCAGATTTTTTAAATAGAAGTTTCATTTCTTCCAGAGAGCTGTCGGGTATCAAATCAAGAACAAATACCATAACATTAACAGGAGAAAACATATGAACAAAAGAAGTTTGTCAAGTGTTGAAATTTTCTAATCTAACATCGTTACCCTTTAAAGATGTCTTCAACTATAATTAACCAATTTGTAAATATAATAATAATAGCTCAGTTAAATTAAATGCCCATCTGAATTCTCCTAAGAATTCGAGCTGATCATATTCTTGGTTGATTCACTGATATGTCACATGTGGACTCCTATGTAAGATACATTGTCAGTGCAATGCAAATTGCAAAAAATTAGGAGGGTCTGCACTGTATTCACAATCATTGAATGTGGTAATTTTTGGAACCTATCAGTCAGTCATTGAATACCAGTGGACTTAGGTTTAAAGATAACGAATGATCCTAAGCAACACATGCACCCATTGTTTAGCTCAGATCAGTAACAGTTTGCTGGAATAAAGAAATGAAACAAGTACACAGTATGTTAGTGTTTTTTTCAGTGTGTTTTAATTCTATAGTTGGTTTCAGCTTCCCAGAAGCAAACATATACTTTAATTCACAAACTTTCCATTTGAAGTACCCTCATCACTTGATCACCACATGATAATACGGGCCAAAATGCCCCCTCTTAAACCATGCAGAGAACCATGTTTTCTCAAAAATTACAATTAATTCAAACATCATTTTTCCCAATACCATAAACTGTTAACTTTGATTAAATTGCCAAGCACAAGACAGATACTGTACCTACGTTTTTCTATATAAGAGACAATATTTTTAAGGTCATAAATATTTTGCATTAATTGGATCAAAGTCACCAGTCTTCAGTGCCACTAATGCGGATATCTGTTTTCTTATTTAATTACATTTTTCCATGAATTTAAGGCTCTTGTAATATTCAGTGATACACTAATAACTGTTGAGGCAATTTTGAATGTGAACCTAATAGCAATCTGGTACATGTTTATATGAATTACTATTACACATTGTTTATGCATGTGTACTATTATACCATATTACTCAAGGTATATTTAAAAGTTGCATTCTATCATGCACAATATCTGTCCATTATATTCTTACAGAAACTACATAGTCCACATGCATTTTTTAAAAGTGCTTTCCCCAAATGAATCAGAATTTTGTATATATTTGCATTCTATATTACTGTGACAGAAATTTAAGTACAAATATATAAACAAAACACTTTTTTTTTGTGCCAGCAATCAATGTCTTTCACAGTGGGAGAGCATTCTGCTAGTAATTTTTGGCTACCTCATATTTTGACAGCTGGAAACAGTAACTTGTTTTGATTATCCAATTCAAGATTAACATCTGGCAGAAACATTATAATTCTTCTTCACTACACCAAAAACATTATTGTTTACACACAGTATGTATCCGAATCATGTGCAATGCCCAAAACAGAAGACATATAAACACAATTTCCTAAAAAAAAAGATAAATAAAAGAGCTAGCATTTTACAACAAATAATTATATATTTGGATGATGTTGGAATTATTGCATTTTATATTATATAAGGACCAATCTGGATATAATTTTATGCTATTTAAGAGAAACTTTACAAAAGTTTTAAAAAATACAGTATGTTCATTTTAATAATCCTATTTTCTTCGGTGAACACAAGCATCCATTTTGAGGGGCATTTATCCACCTCTACTAACTCCCTTCCCCTCTCACCCCCCCTCTTTTTCCCCCCCCCCTTCTCTTGTGTCACGTAGCATACCAACTTAATACCGGATCTAACTGTGCACACAGATGAGTTAAAAAATTGTAATTTATTTCCTTTTACAGACTACACACAATCCTCCCATTACCGTCAATATACACGACTGGATGGGGAAACTAAATAAAACGTCCATGTAACGAAATAAAGTCTCCCTCGGGCACCCCTTGCACGTCATGCAAGTCAGGTGCGCGATGTTAAGCCTTGCAACAGTCTTGCTGGGGCGCAACTTGCCAGGCCCTCTATCTCTCCCAAAAGAAGTGTTTCGTACTGTCCTTATCAGGATTCATTCGGGAATCCTTAGCTCACAACGAATTTCTGAGAAAGAGGGTGTGCATTCTTGTTAACGAGTAGTTAACCCCTAACACTCCGGACACCGCTGACGCTGTACTTGACGCTTCTTGGAAAAATATGAGAATGAATCTGACTGCGCTGCAGCTTTTTTTTTTATAGGTTAGTGTCCTATACTAACATATACAACCCCATCCTCATCTGTGGGAGTAATTTTCCCCACCTATCCTCAGAACTTGTGCCAGTACCTTACAAAGAGGCAAAGTTGCTTCCTGGTTTGCACAGAGCATGTGGCTACACCTCAGACCCTAGCTACTTAGCATACCGACCAACTCTTACCGGTGACAGTAATTCTGGGTTTGGCTACCAAGTGTGAAGTGCCCTACTTCACACCGGTATTTGGGTACTTACCAAGATCCTGGCCATACTACACCATAGGGTCCTGATGTTTTCAACTCTGGACTTCTCTTAGACCCTTGGGGCAAACCATCTTTAGCATTGGTGCCCTTTGCATGTCCAGAGTGAAAAAATCCTCAGCTCATTCCATCCATAACATATGGGCAATGTTATGTACCATTGCCTGGCCACGGCGGCAGCAAACGGTTTCCTGCTTTGCCCATTTTAAACACCATTGAAAATACAGTAATGTATACTAAATGTATTTCTGCAGGTAACAAATATAAAATCATATGCATGTTCATGTGTACAAAAAATTAATGAAGTCTAGCTCTTTCCTAGCACAAGTTATCACTTAATTTGCTTAAACAAGCATATGCCATACATTTTGGGATAATACTGGTACACATGAATACATAAGCTAGCCCCCTGCCAGATGCCTACCAAACTTAAAAACTCCTTGCCTCTGTTCTCTGTACATTTTCCCTACCTACAGTACCAATTAAGCTGTAAGCTCCACGGAGCAGGACTCTCTTCCTTAATGTTTACTTTATGTCTGAAGCACTTTTCCCATATCTGTTTATTTTATCTGGTTATTTATTTGCTTAACACTGGATTACTACTCGTGAAACGCTATGTCATAATGCACTCATAAATTAAGACATACAATCAATACAATTAATTGATTGGGGCTCTAGATGTGGGTTTGCGGTTTTGACCTATAATAGTCTGAGTTACAAGCCTGCATACAATGTATCCATCTGGCTTTTGATCGTACACCAGACACCCCAACACTTAGCGCTCAACTGATAACAAGACCGCTGGATACATTTTACAGAAGGGCCTTCTTGCTAGAAAGCCGTCAAACCACTTATTCAATTGAATTTGCGTTTGAGGTCTACGGCTTAGGAAGTTATACCTTGCTTCAAGCGCCCTTATTTACCAGCACACGCTATCTTCTCTTCACTTAGCGCTTGGGTTCATCACTAGAAGTCTCCCCTTGTTTTCACACAAATACAGTTAGCACATTTTTCATTCATTCAGTGTAACTGCATCTAGCTCTAAATTGCAAAACAGGACAATACGATAGCGTAGGGGTAAAACACTGATATTTTTGGGATATACATTTTTTTTTTTTTTTTTACATTTTTTTCCTTTATTTGTGTCAGACAGCATATTGGTACATGTTCATAGACATTGAAAAGCGAACCCCACAGGAATAACGACACGGCTGGTACATGTACAAAGTAGGGAGAAGTTGATGTCCACCAATAGATAATACTGGACACCTAACAAGCTCCTATTAACCCCCAAAAATACCCACACATGATATATAAGCATATGGTGTCGAGGATGCAACTGAGCATGGGCATTGCACTTAAAAAGCCAAGAAAACATCACATAAACACAGACAAGCTCAGTTTTAGCACATCTATTGAGACTCATACACGGTACAGTGCCTAATATATATGATAAATACTAAATAGATAAATGGTCTTTTAGTTTGACTTTTTGGCCAAAATGTTTGTAATCCCCTGAGCAACGCCATGCAACCACATATCAGGGGGTCCCTAAACGCTAATATAAATTCTTAATAACCGTTTAATAACGGAAGAATATGATTATGTAATCTGTCCAATATTAGCGCAAAGTTCTGTCTGACTGAAGCTTCTTATTTACTGTACATATGCACGGAAAAGCACTCTGTATTAGGATGTCACAGCCAAACTGGCAAGCATGCAAGTTCCCCTTGAGTGGAAGAGCTATGGAGTGACCCAAACATTTAAAATTGGAGGGGTGAGTCCTTAAATTAGTGAGGTTTCCAACCCTCCAATCAGCCATGACTACTCGGACAGTACTTTTCAGAAACATCTGGACACCTAACAAGCTCCTATTAAACCCACCCCCAAAATACCCACAACATAATAATACATATATGAAGTGTCCAGAGGAGTGCTACTGAGCATTGCCATATCCAATTAACACCAAACATAAACATAAAACACAGCACAAGCTCAGTTTTTAGCAATCTGTGCGACTCATACACGGTACAAGGCTAATGATATATGGATAAATACTAATAAGTAAATGGTCTTTTAGTTTGACATTTTTGTTGGCCAAATTGTTGTGTAGCCCCTGAGCAACGCCAAGCAGACGCCATATCCAGGGGTCCTAACGCTAAATAAATTCTTAATACCCTGTTTAAAACAGGAAGAATGATTTGATAGTACCTCTGCTCAATTACTGCAGTTCTGTCTGACTGACAGCTTTATTAACCTGTACATTTGCCCAGGAACAAGCACTCTGTATAGAGTTCACAGCCCAAACTGCAAAGCAGGCACGTTCCCCTGTAGTGAAGATCTATGGAGTGAGCCATAACCAATTTAATGTGGGGAGGGGGTGAGCTTAAAATTAGTAGGAGGTTGCCACCCTCCAATACGCCATGACTAGCTGGAGCAGAATTGGCAAACATACTGGACCACCTAACAAGCTCCTATTAACCCCAAAAATACCCACAACATATATATAAGCATATAGTGTCAGGGAGTGCACATGAGCATGGCAATATGCATTAAACCAGAGAACAATAACATAAACACAGACCAAGCTCAGTTTTAGCACATCTAGTGAGACTCATACAACACGGTACAGTGCCTAGATAATATGGATAAATATCTGATAGTAGAATGGTCTTTTAGTTTGAACATTTTTTGGCCAAATTGTTGTAAGCCCCTGAGGTCAACGCCAAGGCAAGGACCCAATATCGGGGTCCCTACGCTAATATAACTTCTTACTAACCTGTTAAATAACGGAAGAATGATTTTGTAAATCTGTCAATATTAGCTGCAAAGTTCTGTCTGACTGAACGCTTTATTAACCTGTACATTGCCAGGAAAAGCACTCTGTATTATGAAGAGTCCAGCGCCAAACCTGCAAGCCGGCAAGTGTCCCCTGTGGAGATGCTCATGGGTAGTGATCCATAACCATTTATGTGGGAGGGGTGACTTCATTAAGTAGGAGGTTGCCAACCTCCAATCAGCTCATGACTAGCTGGACAGAATTGCAAAACATACTGACACCTCACAAGCTCCTCATTAAAACCCCCAAAATTACCCACACACATATATATAAGCATATGAGTGTCAGAGGAGGCGACGGCATGGCCAATATGCATTAAAACCAGAGACACTAACATAAAACACAACGACAAAGCTCAGTTTTTAGCACATCTAGTGACTCATACACGGTACAGTGCCTAATATATATGGATAAATTCTAATAAGTAATGGTCTTTTAGTTTTGACATTTTTGGGCCAAAATTGTTGTAAGCCCCCTGAGCCAACGCCAAGGCAGACCCACATATCAGGTGTCCCTACCGCATTAATTTTATATAACCGTTTAATAAGGAAGAAATGATTTATAGTAATCTTCAATATTGCACTGCAAGTTTTCTGTCTACTGAAGCTTTATTACCTGTACTTGCCAGGAAGCACTCGTATAGAGTGTCACAGCCAAACTGCAAGGCAGGCATTCCCCTGAGTGGAAGATGCGTAGTGAGTCGACCATAACCATTTAAATGTGGGAGGGGGTGAGCTTAAATTAAGTAGGAAGGTTGCCAACTCCTCACGCCATGACTACTGGACAAGATTGCAAACATAACTGGACACCTAACAGCTCCTTTAACCAGACCCAAAAATACCCACAACTATATATAAGCATAGGAGTGTCAGAGGAGTGCTTACTAGAGTCATGGCAATGCATTACAACCAGAGACATAACATAAACCCACAGACAAAGCTTCTTTTTAGCACATCTAGTGAGACCTTACCGGTACAGGTGCCTAAATATATAGGCTAAATAGCTAATAAAGTCATGTGCTCTTTAGTTTGACATTTGTTTGGCAAAATGGTTTGTAAGGCCCCTGCCAACGCCAAGGGCAGACTCACATGAATCACGGGTCCCTAACGCTAATATAAATTCTTATAACCTTGTTTAAATAACAGGAAGAATGATTATGTAATGCTTGCATATTAGCTGCAAAGTTTGTCTGACTGAAGCTTTTATAACCTGTACATGCCAGGAAAAGCACTGTATAGGAGATGTCACACAGCCAAAACTTTCCTGGCAATGTACAGGTTAATAAAAGCTTCAGTCTCGACAGAACTTTGCAGCTAAATATTTGAACAGATTTACTTAAAGTCATTCTTCCTGTTATTCAACGGAGGTTATTTAAGAATTTATATTTTAGCGTTATGGACCCCTGATAGTGGTCTGCCTTGGCGTTGGCTCGGGCTTACAACATTTGGGCCAAAAAGTCAAACTAAAAGACGCATTTAACTTATTAGATATTTTCCATATATATTTGCCCTGTACCGTGTATGAGTCTCACTAATTTGTGCTAACAACTGAGCTTTGTCTTGTTTTATGTTTTCTCTGGTTTTAATGCATATTGCCATCTCAGTACACTCCTCTGACCTCATTATCTTATATATATGTTGTGGGTATTGTTTGGGGTTTAAAGGAGCTTGTTAGGGTCCGCCATATGTTTTTGCATTCTTGTCCAGCTAGTCATGGCTGATTGGAGGTTGGCAACCTCCTACTTAATTTAAGCTCACCCCCTCCCACATTTAAATGGGTATGGGCTCACGCCATACATCTTCTATGGGCTCACTCCATAGCATCTTCCACTCAGGGGAACTTGCCTGCTTGCAGTTTGGCTGTGACATCTCTAATACAGAGTGCTTTTCCTGGTAATGTACAGGTTAATAAAAGCTTCAGTCAGACAGAACTTTGCAGCTAATATTGACAGATTTACTATAAATCATTCTTCCTGTTATTAAACAGGTTATTAAGAATTTATATTAGCGTTAGGGACCCCTGATATGTGGTCTGCCTTGGCGTTGGCTCAGGGGCTTACAACAATTTTGGCCAAAAATGTCAAACTAAAAGACCATTTACTTATTAGATATTTATCCATATATATTTAGGCACTGTACCGTGTATGAGTCTCACTAGATGTGCTAAAAACTGAGCTTTGTCTGTGTTTTATGTTATGTCTCTGGTTTTAATGCATATTGCCATGCTCAGTAGCACTCCTCTGACACTCATATGCTTATATATATGTTGTGGGTATTTTGGGGGTTTAATAGGAGCTTGTTAGGTGTCCAGTATGTTTTACAATTCTTGTCCAGCTAGTCATGGCTGATTGGAGGTTGGCAACCT